>ML289484.1:0-16662 GCA_005239495.1 Nicotiana undulata
CAACACGGCACGTCCCCTCGGGTGATGAGTAACAAACAGTCAGCACGGCATGTCCCCTCGTGCAACAAATAATAAACAAAGAAACAATATAATGTAAAAGTCAACACTAAGCAGTCTCAAGTAAATGGAAATACTCAATACAGTTCTATTGCGCCGGCAAGGGGAAATCATCAATTACAAACTCACCAAAATGCCTGACAGTGGTCTCAGCTATAACCAACCTCGCATCAGAAATACAATTTCAAAAGTGTAAGCCTCAACTGAAACAAATAACTCAATGACTCTCCACGTCATGAAACAACCTCAAGGTATCACTTTTAATTCATCAATTACTCATAGAGCGGAGAATATTCAGAACACAGTAAGTTTCATCACAAATGACTCACGGGCATGCTTGCCCGCAACGCATAGGCACTCGCCACCACGCCTATACGTTGGACATGAGTTACATATAGCAAATAAGACTCTATACCTAATCCCTCAAGCTGAGGTTAATCCAAACACTTACCTCGGCTCCAGAAATGCAAGTCAAGCCTCAATCACAGCCTTCCCTCGCGAATCCAACTCTGAATCGGTAATATCTAGACATAATTGATTTATTAACATCAATAAATACTCAATAAACCAATTCCCAAGCCTAATTATACATTTCATACTATTCTTCCAAGAATACTAAAATTCGACCCCGGGCCCACACGTTCGGATTTTCGAAAATTCATGAAGGAATCAATTACCCGGAGTCTAAGGATCGAAGTTATGTAATTTATACAAGAATTCATGGCCTAACATGGAAAATCCCAAAATCCTCAAGAACCCTAAAATTACTGCCTAATTCTATGATTTTTAGATAACTTGGTAGTGAATTTAACTAGGAATTAATGTTAAAACTAGAAGTTTATGGGGTTTAACTTACCTCTTGCAGTGGGTGGGCGAGGGAGGTGTTTCCCAAGCTTGGATGCTCTCTAATGGAGGTTGAAGATGGATAAAAAATGAAGAAAACCCGAAATTATTGGACATTTAAAAAGGCTACCAACAGGGGTTTCCGCACTTGCGACCTTAGGACCGCAGGTGCGGTCTCGCACCTGCGAGAAATTGATCGCCCCTGCGGAAGAAGGGCCTGGGACCCTGGGCTCACACCTACGGAGTTGGGAGCCGCACTAGCGGTCCCGCTCCTACGGAGTTTTGCTCGCCCCTGCGGAAGAGTCGCACCTGCGATGGTCTGGACCGCAGGTGCGGTCATGCACCTGCTGTCACACCAGCTGTTGTGCACCAGCAGTGATTTTTGCTGAGGCGTGCACCAGCTGCTGTGCACCACCTGCGGTCACACCCATTGGTTGAGGCATGTACTCTCAAGATATGGAACATCCTTCTTGGATTGTGTAAGGGATTTTAATATCTTGAGGCAAGAACAATAATACTCACTTGAGCATTTACTAAAGAACATTCTCTCAAGCATTGAAGACTCAAGTGTTTTAAGAGCAAGAAGACAACTCCACTAGACGGACCGGTTTCACCTTGTGTCCTTAGTTGAGTTATAATCTTGCATTGTGTTTCTATTGTATCCTACTTGCTTTTGTAAGAGAAACTTGTTAGGAATCTTTTCATCTCAACCATCCATGCTTGTGCTATGACTAGGGTTAGTCATTAGTCAAAGTCTTTGTAACTAGAGAGTGACAAAGTGGCTTGTATAGTGTTTACAAGTTAGTGTGTTGAAGTCTTTGTAAGGTTGCCTTGCAAAGTGGCTCTTAATAGTTTAGATTACAAGTTAGTGAAGTTGAAATCCTACAAGTGTAGGTCATGGTTTTTTGTCCCCTTGATTGGGATTTTTCCACGTAAAAATCCTATGTCGCTCTACTTGTCTTTCTAGTATAGATATTTGTGGGAACTAGTAGAGGACCTGGTAACTCTACTGTTCGGTGGACTCTTAGGAACTATCATTTGGTATCAGAGCGGGTTCTTTCTAAACGGTTAACACCTAGAAAGGATCTTTAATGGCTGCTCCACCAAACTTCGAATAGTGACAATCAACATATCGACCTCCAAGGTTAAATGGTCAATACTATGGGTGGTGGAAGACTCGCATGCATGACTTCATCATGGCTGAAGATTCAGAGTTATGGACATCATTTGCGATGGACCTCATGTTCCTATGCACAAGGTGGGAGAGGTTGGTTTGCTGGTGCTAAAAACAATACTAGATTATAATGAGGCCGATAGAAAAGCTGTGGAAAAGAATTTTCGTGCCAAGAAAATTCTAGTGTGTGGAATAGGACCGGATGAATATAACAGGATTTTTGCATGTCATTCTGCTAAAGAAATCTGGGAAGCCCTGCAGACAGCCCACGATGGAACAACACAAGTAAAGCAGTCAAAGATAGACATGCTCACTACCGAGTATGAGTTGTTCAAGATGAAGGAAGATGAAAATATACAAGACATGCATACCAAGTTCACTTCCATTATCAACGAGATTCACTCTCTAGGAGAAATCATTCCCAGGAAGAAGCTAGTGCGAAAGATCCTAAGTGTTCTACCTAGTTCCTGGGGAAGCAAAGTAAATGTCATCACTGAGGCAAAGGACTTTCAAATTCTAACAATGGATGAGTTGATAGGGAACCTAAAAACTTACGAGATAAAAAGAAAAAAGGACAGTGAAAGAAGAGAGCCCAAAAAGGAGAAGAACCTGGTTCTCCAAGCTTAAAAACAGGAATCAAGTGAGGAAGATCATGACATGGCCTATCTCACCAAGAGATTCCAGAAGATGGTTCGAAGGAACGGTGGAATACCAAGAAAAGGCAGCTCAAGCAAGCCTAGGAACCATGACTTGTGTCATAAGTGTGGTAAGCCTGTTCACTTCATAAAAGATTGCCCGCTACTGAAACAGGATACCTACAAATTCAACATGGACAAAGCTCCAAAGAGGAACCAGGTCCCAGAGAGGAGATTCAGCAGGAAGAGTGCAGCTGACAATGTTGTAAGGCAAGCCCTTGCTGCTTGGGGAGACTCATCCTGCGAATCAGAAGAGGAACCTGAAGTAGAAAACAACTCCATGATGGCAGTCGAAAACAAGGAAAAGGAGTATGACTCACTGTTTGCTCTCATGGATCAATCTGAGGGAGAAGAACAAGATGACTCAGAAGAGGTAAACTTTAGGGATGTTCAGAGAAATCTAAAATCTTACTCTCCTAAAAAATTGTTGTCGTTATCAAATGTTCTCATTGACACTTACTATACCTTAGTGGAAGACAAGGACCTATTGACCACAGAACTACGAGAAGTGGAAAAAACTAGAGATGATCTGAGGTTAGAAGTAGTGGATCTCAAGGACACCATAAGTAATATTGAAAAAGAAAAGAAGAAGATAGAAGAAAAAATAAGAAAAACAGAAACTGAGGGAGAAGATATAACTAAAGTAATGGTAGATTTGAAAGAAAAGGCTGAAAATTTAAGCAAGGAAAACATTAGGCTGAGTGATAGATTTAATACTGTTAAGCAGGAAAGAAATAACCTACTAACTAAAATCACAGAACTAGAAGAAATCATTCAGAAACACAGACTAGAACCTGGTCCATTTAGTATGGAAAAGGGAAAGGAAATAGCCAGTGAAAAAGATGTCAAGCTTGAGAAAGATTTGAATGAGACCAAAATCAGTCTGTACGGTGAGGTTGAGAAAAACAGAGAGATGCAAGCTGAATTAAGTAAAGTAAAATCTGATCTCAAGAAGTCACTAAATTTGACATGGTCCTCAGATGCCATGACTGCCATGTATTTTAATAATTGTGGAAATAGGCAGGGAGTTGGATTTCAAAAGGCGAAAACTCTCTACAATCCACACAGCAAATATGTCACAGTCCCAGACAATTGGCTTTGTACCCATTGTGGGAACAATGGACACTTCAAGGAAAGTTTTCCAGCCAGGGATCAATCAGTCCTGAAAAACCAAGTGTTTGCAGGTAGGAGAAAACCTACTCAGGGACCAGGTCCCCGCATGAAACACCAATGTCTACCAGCATGGACTAGAAGATTTCTTATTCATCCCTTTCCCAACTACAAGGGACCCAAACTGGTTTGGGTTCCTAAATCTAACCATTGATTTATGTGTGCAGGGATCAGTGAGGCAAAATGAACTACAGTGGATTATAGACAGTGGATGCTCAAAGCATATGATTGGAAATACAATGGATTTTCTCTCATTGAAGGCTCTGCGGGGAGGGGATGTATCCTTTGGAAATGGAAAGAAGGGATACATTCTTGGTGTTGGGAAAGTTGGAAGATCTCTGGAACACTCTATAGAAAATGTGTACTATGTGGATGGATTGAAATACAGTCTATTGAGTGTCTCACAAATCTGTGATAAAGGAAATAAGGTGGAGTTCTTGTCCAAAGTATGCACAGTAACTGGAGAAGTGGTGTTGATAGCTAAGAGATACAAAAACATTTATGTTGCTGACTTCAAATCACTGGAAGCAGGTGAAGTGAGCTGCCTGAAGGCAGTCGATGATGAGGCAGAACTTTGGCATAGGAGATTAGGTCACGCAAGTTTTTCTCTCCTGAATAAATTGATAAAGAAGGACCTGGTTCGTGGTCTGCCCAACTCAAAATTCAAGGAACACAAAGTATGTGATGCGTGCACCAAGGGAAAACATGTGAAATTATCTTTTAAGCCAAAGAAAGATGTTAGCACATCCAGACCACTTGAACTCTTACACATGGATCTATGTGGCCCAATGAGAATTCCAAGCAGAGGTGGAAAGAAATACATTTTTGTGATTGTGGATGACTTCTCAAGATTCACTTGGATGCTATTTCTTAAATCAAAAGATGAGACATTTGAGGCCTTTGTGGCCTTTGTGAAGAAAATCCAAGTAAAGATGAACCTGAAGTTAGCTTGCATTAGATCCGATCATGGAATCGAATTTGAATATGCAAACTTTGATGAATTTTGCAATGAAAATGTAATCACACACAACTTCTCTGCACCAAGGACTCCTCGGCAAAATGGTGTGGTGGAACGAAAGAATAGAGCTCTGGAAGATATGGCTCGGATAATGCTTATAGATAGCGGAATTGCAAAGAACTTTTGGGATGAAGTAATTAATACAGCTTGCTATGAACAAGTGCATGATCAGGTCCCTCCTGAACAAGACCCCGTATGAATTTCTCAATGGAAGAAATCCCAAAATAACTCACCTAAGGGCCTTCGGTTGCAAATGTTATGTTTTGACTAATGGGAAGGATCAGCTGGGAAATTTCGATGCAAAAAGCGATGAAGGAATCTTTCTGGGGTACTCCTCTCAAAGCAAGGCTTACAAGATGTAGAACAAGAGGAATCAATGTGTGGAAGAAAGTGTTCATGTGCTCTTCAATGAAACTCCCTTCTCGACCAAGGACAACAAAGGTGATGATCAAGATAATGAACCACTCCTGGTTCCTGGAGAGATTCCTGATGTATCTAATGGTAAGGAGGATATGATGAGTCAGTCCAGAGAAATAGTTGAGGGCAATGTAACATCTACCTTAGAACCACAGGAGGAACCTTGTTCCCAAATCTCTCCTACAGAAGCTGAAGAAAGGGTTGGAGATGCTGTGGAAAGTACTCCCCAGGAAGCAGAACAAGAGACACAAGGAACCCCAACCAATATCCCAAGTCCTATTCCAATCAGTTTCAAGCCTCTAACTGGAAATATAAGAGCTCTCATCCTCTTGACAACATAATCACCCCTCTTGATTTCGGAATTCAAACCAGATCAAAAACTAGAAACACCCTAGCCTTTCTATCCCAAATTGAACCCAAAAATATCAAGGAAGCTCTAAAGGATGCTGATTGGATAACTGCCATGCAAGAGGAGCTTCATCGGTTTGAAAGAAACAAGGTATGGCATCTGGTACCTCGACCTTCAGAAAGGACCATCATAGGGACCAGGTGGGTGTTCAGGAACAAGCTGGATGAAAATGGGAAAACTACTAGAAACAAAGCTAGACTGGTAGTTCAAGGCTACAATCAAGAAGAAGGGATCGATTATGATGAAACCTTTGCTCCACTTGCTCGTATGGAAGCCATTCGAATTCTCAGTGCCTTTGCATCTCATATGGAATTTACCTTGTTCCAAATGGATGTGAAAAGTGCATTCTTGAATGGTTACCTCAAGGAAGAGGTGTATGTCAAGCAACCCCCTGGTTTTGAAAATCATGTTCACCCAGAATATGTGTTTAAATTAGATAAAGCCCTATATGGATTGAAGCAAGCTCCCAGAGCTTGGTATGAAAGGTTATCAAAGTTTTTACTAGACAATGGGTTCACAAGAGGGAAAATCGACAACACCCTTTTTCTGAAAAAACGAGGAAGGAATCTTCTCATTGTTCAGGTGTATGTAGATGATATCATTTTCGGGGATACAACAGATTCATTATGCAAGGAATTTTCAACGCTCATGGGAAGTGAATTTGAGATGAGCATGATGGGGGACCTGAACTTCTTTCTGGGTCTTCAAGTTAAACAGCCCATCCAAGGTACATGCATCAGTCAGTAGAAATACATCAAAGAGTTACTCAAAAGGTTCGACATGGAGGATTCCAAAGTGATTGACACACCCATTGCAGTGGCTACCAAACTTGACATGGATGATTCTGGTACTCCTGTGAATCAAACTATGTACAGAGGAATCATTGGCTCTCTCATGTATCTCACAGCTAGTAGGCTAGATATAGTTTTCAGTGTGGGGTTGTGTGCAAGGTTTCAATCCAATCCGAAGGAATCACATCTGAAAGATGCCAAAAGGATTATGCGCTACCTCAAAGGCACACAGGACCTGGTCCCATACTATCCTTCAGGTGACAATTTTAATCTTTTTGGTTATGTTGATGCTGACTATGCAGGTTATCTGGTGGACAGGAAGAGCACTTCAGGGATGGCTCACTTTCTTGGGTCATGCTTAATCTCATGGGGTACAAGGAAGCAGAACTCAGTGGCATTATCCACAGCTGAAGTTGAATACGTTGCAGCTGCATCCTGCTGTGCACAGCTATTGTGGATCAAACAACAATTGGAGGATTTTGGTGTCTTCATTTACGGCATTCCACTCCTATGTGACAAAATCAGTGCACTCAACATGGCAAAAAATCCAGTCCAACACAAGAGAACCAAGCACATTGATGTGAGGCATCACTTTCTCAGAGACAATGTTGAAAAGGGGCACATCTGCATGAGGTTTTGCTGCACTGAAGATCAAATTGCAGACATCTTCATCAAGGCACTGGGCAGAGAACATTTTGAGAAAAATAGACTGGCTCTGGGGATGCTGAGACCAAATTAGGAACCTGGTCCTCCTATGGCTATGAATGTCTTACTCAGGTTTAGTTGCTAAGGTGTTTTCCTATTAAAGTTTAACTCACATCAATACCGTTGCAGGTATACACGTATGGTGATTACAGAATTTATTGAAGTGGCATCGTAGACCATATAAAGACTGAGCTATCTCTTTTTCAAAGATAAAACAAGTACGGGACCCGGTTCCTGTACACCAGGTTAGTAGCTATATGTTTTCACTCACTCTCTCAAAAGGTAACTGCATTAATTACTGTTGCCTCTCTCTCTCTCTCTCTCTCTCTCTCTCTCCGCCTTTTCGAGACACATGAGTCACGTCTGTCTCTCCACCTTTTCATCTACCTCTACACATCTTCCCACTTTCCACAACCGCCAGTTGGACCCGTTTCCCCTTCTTCTCATTATTCCATTCATCTATAAAATTCCTCTCCTCTAACCATACTATCCACACACTCATTTCTGAACTCAAAAGTATCACTCTCACCTGCCTACTCGTTTCACCCTCTGCTTACCGTGTCCAAAAATGGCCTCACCAAATGACCTCATTTCTTCCATCACCACTGCTGATCTCAACGCCATTCCAGTGGAGGATCAGGGGTCCTCTCCCTCAAAGGTGACCACATCTGCTTCTACACCATCGTCGCCCTCTCTTGCACTAGAAATATCTCAAAAACCTTCCGTCCTAGATGCCTCTATTCCTGTTTCTCCTACGTCTTCTTCTTCACCAAAAACTCTAACTCCTGAAATCACCGGCTCACCTCTTCCCTCCTCTATCTCTCCGTCTGAACCTCTCACCACTTAAGCTCCTTTTGTTTCTGAAGCTTCGGAGGAGGATCCAAATCAATAGATCAACACTGAATTTTTTAATACCTCGACTCCCATGGAGTCACCTGAAAAAGAAGCAACTGAGAACATCATAGCCATCTCCTCTAACAAGCTTCCCTCTGACACTACCTCCTCTCTTCCTAAGACTCAGGGAGCATCATCATCCATTCTAGAGGATGAAGGAACCATGGTTCTCTTCGAGTCTCCTCGCCATGAGGCATCACCCTCAAAACCTAGTAAGGGACCTGGTTCTCCACCCTCTCAGTCTCCCACTGAGCAAATCTTCTACACCCCTCCTCTTGAGTTCATCCCTCCAGACCATGAACCTGTAAAAGATGATGATGAGGACGACATGGTACTCAGTGCCAGATTCAAACTTCGTCATGGGGTAAGTGTTTCAACACCTTCGGTGAAACGTCCCTCCACCAGACTTCAGAAGAAAGAATCTGTGGATCTTGCTCTTGAAAAGAGCAAAAAGTGTAACAAGACAAAGCGGAGGCGGTTGGTCAAAGATGGTCAAGTTGTAGTTGATCAGAATATTCTTGTGGTTGAAGTCGAGGAAGACACTATTGAGGAACCTAGCTCCTTAGTGACAAGAAAGAAAGCAATTTCTCATAAGATTGTCAAGCAACAAATCTTGAAAACTGCTAAGAAATCCCAAAAGCAAATTGTTAGGGAAGTCAGTGCTCAGAAATCTGTGTCCGCCAGCCCCAAGGAAACGTCTGCAAAGGTGGATGGAAAACGCAAGCGGGAAGAAGAATCAAAAGGGGAACCTGGTTCTTCTAAGGCTGCACAGTGGAAAGCCAATGTCCAAGGGCAAAATGTGTTGTGGGGGCGTACTATTGACCCCAAAATTCTTTACATGCCTGGCATGAGTCAGCTCATGGCCATGATTGAGTTCCAGAAATGGGAACATTTGTTGAATGTCAGTGGGCCTAAAGTATATGAAGTTGCGGTCAAGGAGTTCTATGCTACTCTATTCCTTCCTGAAGATGGTCACGTGTGTGTGATGGTAGGAAATGTGGACATTGTGTTCAATGATGCTGCCTTGGGGGTAGTTCTGGGTGTTCCTTCAGAGGGTCTGGACTCAATGGACCCAGACAAGCATGCCTGCAGCAATGACTTTCGGAAGGTCATAGTTAAGCCTGGGTCGGTTCAGTATGGGGACCGGGTGCACAAGAAGGCGATGTTGCATGTCTACCAACTGTTCTTTGAGTCGGTGAACAAAGTTCTTCTGCCTCGAGATGAAAGGCGGTCAGTTGCTTCTAGGGCTGACTTGATTTTTATGGAGGCCCTTGACAATTTCAAGCCTGTCAACCTACCTGCCCTTATGATCAAACACATGGATAAGGTTGTCTCTGTCAAGGATGGTAATCATGGTCTTCCCTATGGCTTCCTACTCACTCGGATCCTGGAGTACTACAAAGTCCCTCTCAGCAACCCTCGGGTAGGAACTCGTAAACAATGCTTCACCAAGACCACTCTTGAAGAGTGCGAGTGCCTTGAGAAGGTTGGGGGCAGCAACTCCACGATCTCTCAAATGATAAATGCCCTTAATGCTGCCCAGGACACTATCAAGATGCTGAAGGCGCAAATCGCCATTTTGGAGGCGTCAGGCCACTCTGACAAGGGACCGATTCTTCTAGTTCATCTGATGAAGAAGTGGTTTGCCTGACCAAGGAGAATGCTGCGTTGAGACAACAAGTTGACAATCTGAAGGAAAAGCTTCTTCAAGAGCAGTCCTCTGTGAATGCTCGCATGGACCTGGTCCTTCGCACCCTCACTGCCTCCTCCTCTCAGCCTCCCCCCTCTAGTGCTCTTTAGGCTCTTCCTCTTTCCTCTGACCTATTATATGATGTGGATGTCAGTTTTAATGCTGTTTGTTTTTGGTTTGTTTGGGTTGGATAACATCTGGCTACTCCTGCATTGGAAAATTCAAATGAAGTCTCTTGCTTTCGAGCAATGACTTCTGAAATGTTTTTAAGTATTTTGCTATTAATGAAATTAGTCTTTTCATGTTCTATTTGATGCCTGTCTTCATTTTATTCTGTCCTCTATCATGTTGTGTGCACACAAGGGGCATGAGTTATTAAAGGACTTCCTTTTTTTTTTTTGCCTGGTTATGCCTTTTAATGATGCCAAAAGGGGGAAATTATTAACGGAAATCATTGGGATAATCTGGGACACTCTGACCTGTTTGAGCATTGATTCAGGGGGAAGCACAGCCTAAGGGGGAATACAGTGATAGCGGGAACTTGTTAGGAACCTGGTAGATCATGTGTTACACTATCACAACTACTTCCCAATTATAAAAGTTTGTCATCATCAAAAAGGGGAAAATTGATGAGTTGTATTTTGTTTTGATTATCTAACAAACTTTTATGTGAAGGACCAAACTGAGGACTTGATATATAAACAGTATCACCTGTCATCTATGACTCCAGAAATTTAGGACTATGCACTGTTGTACTTGGAGGGACCAACTGAAGGACATGATCCCCTACCGGGCTCACAAATAAAAGTACAGGTCAACTTGACAGCTGTAAAAAGTTGTGACAGAAAAGTGACTGCTGGTTATTGTGCACGCTACAGTGCAGTAACAGTGCAGCAGTCACTTCCCGTTGGTTGAGGCATGTACTCTCAAGATATGGGACATCCTTCTTGGATTGTGTAAGGGCTTTTAATATCTTGAGGCAAGAAGAATAATACTCACTTGAGCATTTACTAAAGAACATTCTCTCAAGCATTGAAGAGTCAAGTGTTTTAAGAGCAAGAAGACAACTCCACTAGACGGACCGGTTTCACCTTGTGTTGTTTGTGTCCTTAGTTGAGTTGTAATCTTGCATTGTGTTTCTATTGTATCCTACTTGCTTTTGTAAGAGCAACTTGTTAGGAATCTTTTCATCTCAACCATTCATGCTTGTGCTATGACTAGGGTTAGTCATTAGTCAAAGTCTTTATAACTAGAGAGTGACAAAGTGGCTTGTAATAGTGTTTACAAGTTACTGTGTTGAAGTATTTGTAAGGTTTCCTTGCAAAGTGGCTTGTAATAGTTTAGATTACAAGTTAGTGAAGTTGAAATCCTACAAGTGTAGGTCGTGGTTTTTTGTCCCTTGAGTGGGATTTTTCCACGTAAAAATCCTCTGTTACTCTACTTGTCTTTCTAGTATAGATATCTGTGGGAACTAGTAGAAGACCTGGTAACTCTACTGTTTGGTGGACTCTTAGGAACTATCAATTGTATTTATTCTTATACCAGCTTTGTAAATCTGAATCATAGTGGCACATGACTTGTACTACCAGTCATTGGGATAGTGGTATTGAATTCTTTTGCATTCCTTATTGTTAATATTGATAATTTCTCATTATAGTAGTAACTTATAATATTTGGCTTACCTAGCGGATTGGGTTAGGTGTCATCATGACTTGGTGAGATATTGGATCATGACAATGTAATTACTTATTAGCCATAATTATACAGTAATAATATGGAAGTTACCAAGTCATGTAGTTAAGTCATTCTGAAGATAGAGTTTCGAGGAAAATAATTTTATGGAAGGGTTTTAATCCCACATACCTTTAGTTTTCCCAAATCTAGATTATATCCTCTTATCCAAACCCATTTAGCAAGATTCTAATCTACACAATAAAATCAGGAACTAGAAATTAATCACCCAAATCTAACATTTATCTCTATTCATTTACTATTCATAGCAACCCTAATTTATAAGAAGCATTTAAATACCTGTGTTTTCTGTCCATACAAATGATGCTTTTCCACTGAATTTAACCCCTCAAATATCCACCTTATACGTGTATTTGAAGGAGAGGTAGAAGTATTACCTTTTGGGTTAAAGTACCTATCTTTAGATCTTGTAGAGATTCTTGGATCTAGAGATAAGATCCTACGGAGGGTATCATTAAATGGTGTTATAAGACATAAATGCACCAATAATCTTACTTTGGTGTGTATTTATGATAGTAACGCTCATCATTTTCTCTAGAATCCCAAAAGGTTGCGCAAAACATAAGCCCCTTTCTCTTTCTTTGTCAAATTTTAAAGGCTTCAGAGTGCAACCTTGGAGGCAACCGTTGCCGGGGTTGCCCTGGACCTTCAGGCACGCATCTTTCACCTCTACTGCAATTCTCCATGGTTTGGACTGTTGACCACGGTTCCTACCGTTGGCCACAGTTGGCTTAAGGATCAGTTGGCTATTCTACTATATATTTTAGTAAATAGGTCATAACTTCTTATAAAAATATCTTACGGACAAACGATGAAGAGTTATAAACTAGAATGGAAGACCTTTCATCTGATAGTTACTTCACCACATACTTTTCCTGTACCTTGAGAGTTGGGCTCGTTTGAAGTTGGATCCATGCAAGCTCATTGGAAACTTTTGTCCCTGCGCATGTCCAACTTGGCTTGGTTATAGGGCACTCCTTAGACCCTATATGACTTTCAATACACAAGAAAATAGATTTTTAGCGACTATTTTCTGCTTTTGTAACTATTAATTTCTTTTTTATAACTGTTAATTGTGAATTTTCTTCTCATCAATGTATGTTTTTGCTTTTGTACTATTAATTTCACTTTTGTAACTTTTAATTGTAGTGGTGGAATGCCAATTTTTCCCGAGTCATGGGTTCATATTGTATGTTTTGATCTAGGGTTCTTTTCGCTTGTTGTGGTATTTGTAAATTAGTTTTGGACTAATGCTTATAGCTATTCTGTACACATTTGTTTGGATTATTTTGCATGTACTGAAGTGAGCACATCTGTTAGTAGCTTTGATTGAAATTAAAAAGAGGGAAGATGCTAATTATTGAATACACTCATCAATCTGATAATTTCTGAGGACAATACTTTATTATCAATAATTGATTTTGGAATTGAGTTTTAGTAGTTCATGATTATACGTTTTTTTCTTTGGATAGGTAAAGGAGTGCAGTCATAGTCTTTTATGTGGGTTTTTTTTGTTTGATGAAACAAATTATTAATTTGTTCTCGTACTGGTTGAATCCTAAATATGTGAAGAGAAAGGAGAAGCAAAATTACAGAAACCAGGTTCGTGTTTCATATTTTCTTGACACTGTCTTTTTCAATATTGCTTACACAAGAAAAATAGTATTTTATATTTTTCTTTGTAATTAAGATTCTGATATGCTAGCATAAAATGTCATATCGTCTCAACACAATTATTATAGGATCAAGTAAAACGTGCAAAGCCGTAACGGAAATATGTGATTTTTCCAAGTTTGACAATTCTTCTAAATGCACCAAAGCTCCCTGACTCAAAGTTATTGGTTAAACAATTAGTATGTGGATTTCATTTGATAACAGAGAGCTTGTTTTTTATTCCTCGACTTGAGATCTTTTGTTGAGTACTATAATTCAATATCCTAATCGATGATCTAATTATTATTTTCCTTGTTTAGGTATATATAATAAGAGAAAGTACCTTGGAAGAACTTGATGGTGCTATTAGCCTGCTAAATATGAATTTTCATGCTAAACCAATCAAATCTGGTATAGTCGCAAGCACCAGTTTTAACTTGTATCACTATCAATACGTAGTTATGTACTACTTGAACATAACCATTTTGACTTTCTGACTTTCTATTTACTCATTATTTCACATAGATCAAGTTGAGGACATGAAAAATTATGAAGCAAAAGAGCAGAAGTGCTTGGAGCTTCTTGTTCTATTTACTCATCAAGATGACAAACAGAAATTGATGGTGCTATTAGTCTTCTAAAAATGAATCTTCGTGCTAGACCAGTTATATCCGATAAAGTCAAAACAATAGTTTTAATATCATCTTCCATGTTCCTTGCTCTTTCTTATGTGCTAACTGCTGCAACATTTGTTTTTTAAGATCATCAGTTGCAACCACATTAGTATGTATTCTTTTTTTCCAGCTTGCACGTCAATAGAAACTTGGGCTGCTAATTATCCACTCGATCAGTTGCAGTATTAATTTGCAGCACTGATGCTAACCGGACCCATACTTATTAATTGTCTCACCTTTAGATGTTTGCCCAGATTTTCCAGCCTCTACCCAGCTACATGCCTAGTCTTACTGCTCTTTGTATCAGTAGCTTCATCATCCTTAATTTGCCAAATACCATCAACTGCATTACATAAAGCAGAACTCACAACTTTGTATAATATCGCCCAAGCTGTGGTAGCAGGGATATAACATGTGAGTTTAGATTGATCTTTTCCTTAATAGTTAGGCCAGTGATTCATGTCTATGTGAACTTTTACAAACTTCCTTTTTGGCATCACTAAATTTAGCTAGTAAGTATTTTGTCATGGGTTTGGACAAGTAGCTATTTATCCATGTTTATTTTTCAGCAACTATTTTTTCTGTATATTAGGTTGGAATAGTAGTTTTGTCTGAAGTCAAGACTTTAGGTTGGCTAAAGTCTCTTGTTGATATTTGACCATAGAAATAATCTATAAATGTGAAAATGTATCAAGAATCCTTTTTGAGTTATTTTTTATTTCAAATAATTGTTCATGTTATATTTCTCCTTGAATTGAAAATACAAATCTTTGAATAAGCCAGAGGTTGTACGTTGATGGTTGATTGTCCAATTGCTGGCTTATTAGCTGATATATGTAAGTTGTTGGAGCTTATAAAGTCTATATTTAGTCCAAATTTCATCATGAATGGGTTCTGCTGTATACATATAGGATTCATTTCATGAGTAGTTACTGTAAAGATTAAGTAGCTATTTATCCATGTTATCAAAGGGCTGACTGATATGGTGTTGGTGTCAAAGTCTATGATTTCTTCTTTATGATTTAGCTTCATAACCATTTATATATATATATATATATATATATATATATATTTCTGCTGAAATTTGAGACGCACAAGTACTGAAGTGAATCAAGATCTGAAAGCAAAATTCCCAGAGTTATTTTGCAAGCAGATTTAGTGTGCGATACAAAGGCTACAGATCAGCTAGAAGAACCAGTTTCATCGTTTATGTATTGAGTCTAGTTGATTGTAGTAGGTGTTTCAATATTGTATCTTATCAGCTTTCTTAGAAGAAATTGTAATAGGTACACATTGTTCAAGTTAGAGTTAACTTGAAACTTGTCGAAATTAGCTAGAGGCTAGTTGATACAAAGGGATTAGAGTTAGTCCTAGGATTACAAAAGAGTTTATTTTGTAAGTCCGTCTGGCTCAGAGTTTTTAGTGAAGAGTTTGAGAAAATCTTACTGAGGAGTAGGTCGTGATTTTTTCACCTTTTGAGCCAGGTGTTTTCCACGTAAAAATCTCTGTATTTTTACTTTACTGCTTTTATTATTTCGCACCAGTAGAAGTTGGAACACGTGAGATAGCACTTGAAAAATTGGGCACCACACTTTTAACATATATTCTTGTGTGGTATTGACATCTAAAACATCAATTGGTATCAGAGCAGGTTATCCTTGAAAAGGCTAACACCTTGGAAAAGATCAAAATGAGTGCACCACCTGGGAACTGGGAAGGTCAATCAACTGCAAGGCCACCACTCTTCAATGACCAATACTACTCTTGGTGGAAGAACATGATGAAGGACCACTTGATTGGAGAAGACTATGAACTCTGGGACATAGTCACTGATGGACCTCTAGCTATAATGAAGAAGACTGCTGAAGGTTTGGAGGTACCAAAGACTAGGGTTGATTGCACTGCTGATGACCTGAAGAAATTGGTGAAGAATGCTAAGGCCAAGAAGTTGATAGTTTGTGGATTAGGTCCAAATGAATACAGCAGAATCCAAAGTTGCACCACAACCAAAGAAATCTGGGATACTCTACAAGTAGCCCATGAAGGAACACCTCAGGTAAAGAGGTCTAGAGGTACTCTACTATACTCTCAGTATGAAAACTTCACTATGAAAGAAGGAGAGACTATCCAAGAGATGTACACAAGGTTCACAACCCTGACCAATGAACTAAAGTCTCTTGGAAGAGTCATTCTTGAAGAGGACAGGGTTGAGAAGATCCTGACAAGGGTCTTGCCAATTTCCTGGGAAAGCAAAATCACTGCTATCCAGGAATCCAAAAATANAGATGAGCTGATTGGAAACCTCACTGCCTATAAACTCAGAAGGTAGACAATGAAGATGTATGGTTCAAATAAGGAGAGGAGTATAGCACTGAGAATCACTGAGGGAGCAGATCTGGAGGAAGATGGGTTAGCCATGATTACCAAAGAATTCAGAAACTTTCTCATAAGGAAGAAGGGCATCTCTAGAGGAGGAAACTACAACAAAGCAAAAGCTCCAGAAAGGCCAACCAACGAGGGATGCTACAAATGTGGTAAGACCGACCATCTCATCAAAAACTGTTCTCAGTGGGAAGTAGAATGGAAAAATGAGAGATATGAAAGAAGGAATAGGAAGAAGGAACTGGTCCAACCCAAAAAAATCACAACTAAGGTTATGGTTGCTGCTTGGGAGGAAAGTTCAGATGAGGAATCAGAAGATGGGGAGACTGAAGATCAGG
>ML289484.1:16680-32740 GCA_005239495.1 Nicotiana undulata
CCTGAAAATAAAATCTGCACCCACTGTGGTAAGACTGGCCACTACAAATATGAGTGTACTGCAAAAGAGCAGGTCAGTCGGAAAAATGAGAGGTTTGTCAAAAAGAAAAACTGGCTACCAAATTGGGCTAGAAAAAATTTGATTCATCCATTCTCTCATAGAAAAGGACCCAAACTAGTTTGGGTTCTTAAAACTAACCCCTGATTTCCTTTTGTAGGTACAAGTGAGAGGAAGCAGCCAAATTTAGTTTTTGGATAGTGGCTGCTCAAAACATATGACAGGGAACAAGGAACAGTTCCTTTCACTTGAAAACCTCAAAGGAGGAAATGTCTCCTTTGGAAATGGAAAGAAAGGTGAAATTATAGGTGTGTTATTGTCATGGTACTAGCTTGGATCTAGTCCACCATGTGCGAAGTGGGAGATGTAGAATATTGGGTTTTAAGTTATGGGTCGCCCATGTTGACTGACCCGATCTGTTTAAAAAAAGGATAAGATTGGAAGGTTACAGGGAAGTTACCCTAACAGTTTAAACCAATACAACCACTATTAGTAGTGGGGTAGTTTAAACCAAAACAACCACTATTAATAGTGGGGTAATTAACGTACAAGGGAGTGGGAAAAATCTGAGAAAAACCAATCTGCCCAAGAAGTAACGTACTCTCCTTCTTGAAGGAACTTCTCTTCTTCTTTCTTCTCCAAAATAAAAATACACACACAGAAAAGAAGCATTTAGTTTGTGGGAACACACTTTGTTTCATAGTTATTCAAAGTTCGATTTCGGGCAATTGTTTCGGTGGTGAGTTCAACGGTTCTTCCGTTGCATTGACAGATACGCTAATGTTGTTCTCGCCCCGCGATTACTTTGTTTCTCAGAAGGATTGTGGCGGCAAGTTGAGAAGGAGAGAGCAAAGGTGAGACAGGAAGATACTGCCAGGCTGCTTTTGAAGATGATTTCTCCTAAATGTGATATCAAGGTGTTGCAGAAAAATGATGCCAAAAGGCTTCAACTTCGTGATAATTACTTAAACTTCTTTTCATGACTATAATCCGCAATCATAGATTGGCATTGTTGTCATCAGTCAAGCCTAATGGTGAATGAATAAATAAACAAAACTGGATCCACCCCTACGTCATTTTCCTGCCTCGAATACAAGTTTTATATAGTAGTATCTCATAGTTGCAAGGCTTAATTATTGGCACTGCATGTGACTCATACTTTAAAGCTGGCAATTAAACTGGCTTGTGAATCATACTTTAGCTTATTGTATTCATCATTCTGTCTATTCAGATGCGAGATAAACTCATAAAGGAGATTCTAAGAACTGGAATATTTTGTTTTTAAACTGATCAACCTTGCTTAACATTTCAATATAAACTTGCTAAAATATCTTATTGGTTCTTCGCTTTTAAAGGAAAGCACTTTTTGTAATTATAATTATTTGATTTACGTTTCTTTATTTATCTTCCTGATTAAGCAAATTTTATATACGGTGTACAATAAGAGTAATGTCTTGTACACTTTACAAAAGTTTCCGTTGAATATGCAGTTACTTTGGGTAGATTGCATGTCAAAGAGTACTTTTCTCTGTTTTCTTTTCCTCTCTTTTTAACCAATACTAGTATACTTACCCGCGCGATGCGCAGATCATTTCAAATAAAAAAGAGCAGAGAGATATATTAGAAATATATATATATATATATATATATATTCCAGACTAAATTTATCGACCGTATTAAAAAAATAATAAACCAAAAGACAAATAGGTTAATTCTATCGGGTTGTCTCTAACTCTCTATAGGAAAAAACATCACGGGCATTTAAATCCTTTGCAATAGCGTTGCTAATAGATCTTTAGTGGTTGTAACAGATTCGAGGTCCATAATATTATAAGGACATATACTATACAGAAGAATCATCCCTCGAGAGATGATTCTTCTGCATTGTATATGTATATCTTGAGTTCAAATAGTAAGCTTACGTGCAATAAGGTTTATATGTTGTGTTGCCTTTGCACTGTGTATGCTGAAGTATTTGTCAGAATTACAACCGATTTTACTTTGGATGGCTACATTGCAGCAGCAATGTGAGCGCTTTCTCTTCTCCGTGGCAACCAACATTCCCATCAAATATTAACATGAGTGGATCCAGGATTTTGGCAGGATAGGTGCACTATTAAAAAGAGTTGGTTCCAAAATATAAATTTTACGGGTTCAACCTTTGGTTCTTTCGATTTCGTACCCATTGCACTCTGGAATTATAAGCTCAAAATTATTATTTTTAAAATAGTAATTTTCTCACATCTATATCTATTTTTCATGTTAAATATTGAGATCAGTTGAACCTATTGACTATATGCTACATCATACACTACTGTTATTTTAATATACACATGTTGTTTAATCATATAAGATTTTACAACGACAAAAGAAGAATAGGAATTTCAATGTGTGAAATTTTTGAAAGAATAAACCAAACAAAAAAAAAAGAAATAAAAAGTAAAAGTACTTAATTAATACGCAAAAAATAACATCAGACACGTCCATCTTCAGTGGGCGTCTACTTCTAGAGAAAAAAGGAAAAAACAATAAGATTGACATAAGATTTTAACTCAAAATCTCACCTACAGAGGTACACTCAATAAACATCATTTCATATAATACTTTGAGCATGGGTGCACACACATATATTTAAATATTTTTAAAAATATATAACATTACTATACATGATTTAGGGCGGGGAGCATGGGTTCACGTGCCCCATGGAACCCCCCTTAGATATGCCCATTAAAATATACAACTGGTAAACTAAACTTCATGTCTTACATTAACTTATTTCAAATGGGTTTGAAAATTAAGCTGTGTAAATGAATTGAAACAGGTGTTGCAACACTTGCTGGTAGAAAAAGTATACTAACTTTGATTATTTTTTTGCAGAGATATTTGGATCACATACAAAGAATTCGGGAAGTGTAGATATTGGTGTGATAGTGTGTGGTCCTCCTACTCTTCAGTCCAGTGTTGCTAAAGAGTGCAGAAGGCAGAACATACAAAGAAGAGGCCATCAGGCTATTTTCCATTTCAACAGCCACAGTTTTGACCTCTAGATCACTCCAGTAAGCATCTGATAGCTCATATCAAGAGGACTTGTTACTGCTCTATTGGGAAAATAGATCATATCAGCTAGTTTATAGAATTTAATGTGCATTATGGTGTCTATAGTAAGCTTCTTGTACATTTTAAGTCGTTGTAAATGCAGCAATATATGGTCTATCGGAAACAACCTCCCTATCCTTATGAGGTAGCTAGGGGTAAGGTCTGTGTACCCTCCCCGGACCCCATTTATGGGGATTCACTGGGTTCGTTGGCACAAAGAATGACATGGAGTTTCGACCGTATGGTTGGGCCTGGTTTTGAACAGAATAAGCAGAAGTTTCACAATTTTTGTAGGCATGCCCTTTGAGCATTATTTTCACAAACAGGAAGCAGAACAAACAGGGTAAAAAGTTAAATTTAATTTTCCATTGATAGTTCAGTAGACAAAACTTCAGCTGCGGTACAATTATATTTAACAGAACCTTATTCGACACGTACACTTGCTGGAACAACAACTCATCGCTATGAGTTTAGAACTATAAAATATATCTTATACTAAGATTGAGTTGAATAAATTCTTCAAAAATCATAACTTCACCAACACATTCATTGAACAATCGATTTGTTCAAATAACTAACATGTTGCATACAAAATATTAACTAAAAGACTGAAGCCAATGCACATTAAATTCATGATTCATAAAGATGAATCATGAATAATAATTAGACAATTTTACCCCCTAATGAACTTTCCCAAATAATAAAAATTTGTCCTTCATAAACCTACATAGCAAAGAAACTATATAATTAAGTAGCTAAGGTCATTTCAGTAGAGTAATTCATGGATTCTTCTCTTTTTTAACCACTCGGCGAACCTTGTTGCTAGAGAGTTGACAATTCAAGTCGTCATCTTGTTCTACTGATGATGCCTTATTAGCGGATCTACTCCTCTTGTTATACGTCTTCAAGGGAGATATTTTTGCATTGTAAGAATTACCATCTTCTAACACGGACGATCCACTTTCTGATACGCTTTTCTCTATGAGAGATTGTAAAATAGACTTCATCTCACTTTCGGCCATAACATCCTACAAAAATAGTAAACTTTTAATAGCAGTTCGAGAACAATACTACCCTTGCATTGCATGACAAATATCTAAGTTACGAACTGAGTTTCCGGTGGTTTATCATTGAGGAGTTTGGATTGAAAAGTATACATATATACACATATACATATATTGAAATGTATAGCTGAAAGGCAATTATCTCCAAGAAAAGTTATGTCCGAAGGACTTCTATTTTGAAAGTATATTTGAAAGGTATTTGTCTTGCAGGAAAAATGATATTTGAAAAGAAAAACAGTATTTGGGGAAGTATATTTGAACAAATGATATTTGAATGGGCAGTATTTAGGAAAGTGTATTTGAACAAATGATATTTGAAGGAGCAGAACTTGGGAAAGTATATTTTAATACAACGTATTTCAAGGGAACTATGTTCTAACGATTTCTTTTCATAAAGGTATATACATATACATCCAGAAAAAGTATGTTTCAAAGAAGATTTCCTATATCTTGAAAGGATTATATTTTCAAAAGCTTTTGTTATAAACTCACGGTTTAAAGGCTTTTACTCGAGGGTTTGACCGGTTTTTATTGAGCTTATTTGCTAAGGCGTTATGTGAGTGGATTGATGCAGTGCTGAAGTTTGAGCGTTTTATGGTATTGTGATTTCCGACCTTGGCTTGCGTGCTATCCTTTCCTTCTGGTGTATTTTCGTTATGTTGTTCCGTTGCTTTAATTACTGCACTTCCTTCCGCTTTATATTTTCCTGTCGTAAATTTTATTCGAAGATTTTAGATAAATATTTTGTTTCGGTCATTACTACTTATGTCTTTTACTCATTAGACCAGTGGGCGTCCGGACTATTCCTCGCCAATACTTCACCGAGGTTAGTCTTGATACTTACTGGGCACCACTGTGGTGTGCTCATACTACTCTTCTATGCATTTTTTGTTTGCACAAATTCAGGTATTTACCGTTAGTAGCTGCATGGATCAACCGTCGAGGAGACTCAAGGTAAACCTGCTGCTGCGTTCGCAGGCTTCGGAGTCACCTTCCTTTATATTTCCAACTGTACCTATTGTTTCTAGACAGTTGTATTTAGATTTGGTAGAAGATTCGTAGAGCTTATGACTTGTATTTGTCGGGTTTTTGGGAAATTGTAAATTTTGTCAAGATTCCATATCGAGACTGTTACATTTTTCTTTTATTATTGTTGTTGCGCAGTGAAATGTTAGGCTTACCTAGTCCCTAAGACTAGGTTCCATCACGGTACCCAACGGAGGAAAATTTGGGTCGTGACCAAACTTTTCTCATATTCTTCATCAGGTTCATCTTCACATTCTCAAATTGATATGAGAGCTCGTTTAGCATTATTATCAGTGTCCTCATCTAAACTATCTTTCCAAGTAGCAACCATTACTTTGGATGACTTTTTGTTGTAGTTCTTCTTGTCATGAACCTGTTCCTTCTTTCAGATTTTCTCCTTTTTCCACTCGACTTTTTTGCATAGGACATTTTTTGATCATATGGTTCTTTTTACCTCATTTGAAGCATCCATCAGTCATCTGCAAGTGATCTCCTCTCCTCTCTTTCCACAAAGAATAGTAGTGATCATTGAATAGTGGTGTCCTAGTGGTGGATTTCTCTTAACAGTTTCCAGGTAGTGCACTCATCTTAATCTTCTCCTAATGTGTAAGCCTCTTCAAGGATAACCTGCTCTGATACCAATTGGTGTTTTATACTTCAATACCGCACAAGAGAGAGGTGATTTGTGTGGTGTCCAATTTTTCGCGTGCACAAATTATAGAAGGACCTGGTTCTTCTACGTGTTCATTACACTACAGTTGCAGAATAATATATGCAAAAAGTAAAGAACACAAGTATTTTTACGTGGAAAACACCCGACTCAAAAGGTGAAAAAATCACGACATACTACCCAGTAGAATTTTCTTAACACGCTTCACTACAACTCTAAGCCAACAACTAAGTTTACAAACTCTTGCAAACCTAAGGATTAACTCTAATCCTTATAGCAACCAGCCATAGGCTGTTGCGACTGCTTCAAGTTAACTTTAACTTGAACAATACAACTAGAGTTTACAACCTCTTGCAAACCTAAGGAATAACTCTAACCCTTATAGTAACACGCCACAAGTTGTTGCAACTACTTTAAGTTAACACTAACTTGAAAGATACAACTCAGGTACCTAGTACAATTTGCTTCTAAGAAAGCTGAAAGGTACAACTCAAAACCCCTACTACACTTTGAACTAGAAATAAAGAAAGACACATAAAACTCTTTATGGAGATGGTTCTTTTATATGTTTCGTGTAGCTTCAGGATCGCACTCTTAAATCTCACAGGAATTACTAACAAAATGCCTTGCTATTTTGCTCTCAATTCGTGCTTAACTTCAGTATGTGTGCATCGCCTGTAAAAGAGAACACAACTGATAAAAGGAGTTAGTAAATAAAGATTAACTAGAGTTCTAATGCTTTACTCTTCCTTGGTGGAAGAGTTCTAGTCAACTTCAACTTCTAACTCTTCCCTTATCTTGGATAGAGTTCTCTTCATGTAATTATTCTTGCTCCTTATCAAATATGCAACATTTTCGTTCAGGGATTATCAGAAATAACCACTTATACTTATCCCTTTCACGTGCATTCCTTTTGCTAGATTCTGTCTGTCACTTGTGTACACTGTCCATGGACCTGCTTCATACATGTGTTAATATGTCCAGAATATTAACAAACTTACTCATGCCAACATGATCTGCTTTGGTTGAGCTAATACAACCCAAATAAACTTCAATGTCTTGTACATAGGATGAAATTTTAAATCAGGAAACATATTAACTGTCTTTAATATTCTGGACATATATTCCATCACTAGAAAAAACAATAGAGAAGAGACAGGATCACTTTGTCTAAGCCCTCTCTTCCCTGCAAAATAGCCATGCCCTTCTCCATTCACCTTGACTGAAAATTTTGTTGTTGATACAAAAATCATAATCCACTTAATGAATTTGTCGGGAAACCCAAACCCTGCTAAAACTTCTTCAAGGAAGTCCTAGCTCACCATGTCATAAGCTTTCGTTAAACCAGTCTTCATGAGACACCTTGGAGAGGTCTTCCTATTGTAGTGTATAAGCAAATCATGACATATCAATACATTATGCAACATGGATCTGTTTTGCACAAACGTTGACTGATTGTTTGCCACAAGGAAGCTCACAACACTTCTCATTCTATTGCAAATTAATCTAGAGATATTTGTATATGACATTACAATATGAGATAAATCTAAATTGGCTAGCATATTCCGGTACCTCCTCTTTAGGGATGAGTGCTATGTTAGTTGAGTTAATTTGTCTTGGCAACTTAGCATTTTGAAAGAACTATAACACTGCTAATTAAGTGACCTATTGCCCTACTATTTATCAAGATGCTTTGAAGAATTCATTCCAAATCCATCATGTCACGACCCAATTCTCACTATAGGCCGTGATGGTTCCCAACATTGCCTCTAGGAAAGCCAAGGTGAACTATGTATGTAATTATTTATTTTAATATTTTGAAGTGATTGATTTTATTTAATAAGGGAACGATTAATAGGTGACGTAATAATGTAAAGCAGGAAATAAATGAAAGAGTGAAGTAATAAATTAATAACAAAAAACCATGAAATATCAACTAGAATCTCTCAAAACGCGGTGTCACAAGTGCACGAGCAAACTAGTACAATATAGAAAATATACTATACTATTGTCTGGAGTAAGATGAACAAAAAATAAATATAACAAAGAAGAGACTCTAGGTGCTGCAGAACGGGGCATAAAGAGCAGCTCACCATAAGTCTCCAGGTAGCGGGGGTACGCGCCTAAATGGCCGCCAGATGCACCTGCCTCAGATCCTGCACATAAATAACATGTAACCAGTAAGTAACTAGTCTAACCTCAAAAAAGTAGTGACGAGGGGTCGACATCGACACTTATTAAGGGTCAATAAATAAAAAATAGAAACCAAAAGTAGGCATGAAATACAACAATAATGGTGAGATAAGAAACAGAAATATATAATTCTTAAACATAACATTAATTTAAAATCTCCAACTATCACATGCCAAGCATTTAACACATAATCAAGAAGAAATATCAAGTATAATCGGACTCCGAACAATATCATGCACGATTTATGTCGAGGTCGTATGGTCTAATCTTGAATAGTATGTACACCACCGAGGGTCAACCGACACGAACTATAGATGCATATATTATACTGTTGAGGCGTTCGGCCCGATTCACATGAAGAGAGAATACTATACGAACTTCGATTAACGGCTACTACATAAGAATAATACTCAAAGAAGGCATGATCTCCACTAATAGTCTAGTAATCCGCCAAAATTCAAAGTAATAAAGCTTAGTATGTACAAATCCTTTACCCAATTTTAATTATAATTTAAGTAATCAAACTAACAAGTTGGGTGCAAATAATACAAGTAATACATGGTAGAATCCTAAAACTACCCGGACATAAGTATGATTTTAGCTACTTACGGATCTCGTCAC
This sequence comes from Nicotiana undulata, assembly GCA_005239495.1. Classification (NCBI taxonomy): domain Eukaryota; kingdom Viridiplantae; phylum Streptophyta; class Magnoliopsida; order Solanales; family Solanaceae; genus Nicotiana; species Nicotiana undulata. Next base: position 25,408 of record ML289484.1, read on the forward strand.
GTCGTGCGCACTTAGAACTCATAATTATTAGTAAATAATCATTTATAATACCTACAGGAATAATTCCCTCTTACAACGCAATAAGAAACTAGCCAAATGTAGTATAAACTAATCAACATATACTCAAAAGTTTATAATTTTACTATTAGAGTAATTACCCAACTCAAATTGGAAGGTTCCTAAAATTCACCCCTAGGCCCACGTGCCGAGATTCCGGAAATTTTTGTAGTTTTATGTCACCCATAATCTCATGAACACAAAAATATAATTTCTACTCAATTTCGTGGTCTAATCCCATTTTTAGCAAAACCTAGATTTTCCAACAAAAATCTTAAAATTTCTGCACTTTTCATGTTAAGATCTACCCAAATCCCGTGTATTTAACTCACGTTAAGTAGTAATTACTTATATCACAATTATTGGTGAAAACCCCCTCTCCAAGACCTCCAAAATCGACCAACCCAAAGTGAAATGAGAGAAGCACTAAGGCCCGATATAAATGCACCCTTCTAACCAGCAATTTCTGTTTCTGCGAAAACTTCACCGCTTCTGCAGCTCTGCATCTGCGGAAAATACATCATAAATGTTGTCCTCACTAAGGTCCCACCCCACTATTTCTGCGGTCCAAAACTTGCTTCTGCGGGTTCGCACATGCGGAACATTTTTGCATATGCGGTGATGTCACTCAAACTCACACCATTAATTGGGATTGTGAGGCGGTCGATGCAATCATAAATATCCAATGCGAGTCGGGGTCGATTCCACAAAGATCTTTGTGTGGGATTAATTATATATCGAGTCTAGTGTATGACGTACCCAAGATTACACTTCCACATATTCAGTTGTTTCTTTACTACTTCTAGTTTGTATGTTAATGCTTGTAATTCTAAAGCTAACAGACAATGTTTTTGGTTTTGTTATTTTTCAAATTATAAAAGATCCAGGGTTGCGACTTCCGCCTAGTTGGTTACCTAATGGATTTAGAGCTTTAGGGCATGTTTGGTTGATCGGAATACAATATAGCTATCACACGCGATTATTCACTCTATACCTCTCGGTAGTTTGAATGATTTTAACCAATTTGGCTTTCTCAATTCCAAATGCGTATTTCACGAAACAAGTGATAAATGCTCAATTCAGGTCTTACTATCTCTAGATTTGACCCTTTAATTAGGGTTATCAATTTCTTGAGTTCACCTCAATTTTTTATTAGCCAAGTTTTTCTAGACTTAGTCTCACTTTCTCAAGTAGAGACTAAGCCAATTAGGCATGAATCAATATTTGCAACCATCAATTCTCAAATTCAAACAAGAACTAGGCTAAATATCATATACCCAATCAAAATAAGCCCTAAATCAATCACCCATTAAGTACCATACTGGGGTTGGGTCGCAACCCTAGCTAAGGGTTTAGCTACTCATAGAAAATGAAGAAATTAAAGAAAAAACTAAGATAAAGTTAATAATAGATGATTAAGGGAAGAAAATCTAATGTTAAAATGTTAAACTATTACAAAGTTACCCAATACAGTAAAGAAAAATGACTATCTATTCTCAGGTGCACCCAACGTAACCTAAAAATGACAAAAAGATCTATTTATACCTAGCTAAAATAATCGAACAAAATTGCCCCTGCGGAGGTTGTGCGGCTGCACAATTCTTGTGCAGTTCGTACTTTGAGGTTGTTCTACATGGTAGCTTTATGCGGTCGCATAAATCTGGGGTGCGGCCGCACTTCCTCTGATTGTGCGGACTGCATATTTCTGAGTGCGACAACACTCTTGATCTTTGGTTGGAACTAGGCACTTTCTGCGGACCGCACATATATTAATGCGGCCGTACTTATAGCATTCTGCGGCCGCACAATAATAGTACGGTCCGCACTTCTTCAGGCCCCAAAAACACAACTCTCTGAATCTTTTCCTCTGCGTCTGCACAATAATTGTGCGGTCCGCATTTTGTGAAGGGAATCTGTTAGTGAATCTTCAAAGTTTGCGGCCGCACACAATATTGTGCGGTCCGCACTTTGGTTTTTTTGTCCTGTTTTGGTCCTTGTCCAATTTTATTCCTCTTTGAGTTGATTTTTATTTCTTTGGCTCGTTTACCAATATTCCTGCAAGAAAGTGTTTTACCAAAAATATGATAATACGCTTAATGTGAGGTTTGTTGAGCTAAATTATCGGGTTAATCCTAGCTTGACTCAATAACTATTAGATCTAAGAAAATGGAGGTTGTAAAATGGGGTAAGAATGCTATAGTAAATATTGAACTATGGAAATAACAATGATTGGCGAAGAATGCGCAGATAAGTGTAAACCATAAATGCATGCGAGGGCAATAAATGTAATAACGGATGATTATAAGCCCAAATACCACGTGCTGAATGCCAGCAGTCTTGTTTGTCGGCTGAGTAAATGATGGACAATGTAAAAGAATTTCTGTGTTCTTGGATTTGAAATAGAGAAAGGTGATTCTTAACCTTGGAATCAATAGATAAGATAAAATGTGTATATTATTTCAACAATCAACAATACAAAGTGTTATTTTTTAGATTCACTGATACCCTTTTTCCTCTCTTAGTGTTCTATATATATGGGACAATCCGAGAGAAACCCTAGAAAGTACAAGGGAGGGAATATTTTGTTAGAATATTCCTCATCATTAAAATGTAACTGGGCGGTCTCCGTCTGGGTTTTCTGCTCGACTTTACTAGAATTAGGGCCACAGACTCTTAACCATTTGTCAAACTATACTTCAATCTTGACTGTCGTCCTCACAAAACGTGAACCAAATTTTGACAAATACAGTTAGTCCCCCCGCTTATCAAGGTCGTGGGCACCTCGTCCTTGATGAGCGGATAATTTTATGTCCGTATGAAGAAAATTTGGTCGCGGATGGGTAGTCGACGCCTGCTAAGGCCGTAACCGGCAGAAGTGACATCAGGTGACGTCATTGTCACGCACGTCATCATTATGCATCTTCCCCATGAATTGCTTGGACTGCTGAGCTTTGGTTCTTGTGCTTGCAGGCAACTTTTGGCCTCGATTCTGAGGCCAACCAACCCTATAAATAGATAAGGGTTTCTACATTCGAAGCTTTCACCATTCCTTTTGTGCCTTCCTTCTTCTCTTTTGCGGGCTCTTACTCCTGGCTTATTTAACCACTTCCTTGATCTTCTTACCTTTTACTTCCCTTGCTGGACCTACTATATTCGCAACGTTATCTTCTTCCCATAGTCATGATGATATTTCCGATACCGCTCCCTTATCGGTGGCTATCGTTCCCGCCGACGAAGGAGTTCTGGTTGAGGGGGGTGACAGCTTCCCTTCAGTAGATGAGGTGATTTCGAAGAGTCCCTTAATTAGGAATGACTTCCCTAGGGGGCCTACCCTTCCCCTGAACTTGAACTTTCCGAAACGGGGAAGGATGAGTTGGCGAAACTGCGAGCCAAATATCGTATCCCTTCTCACATAGAGACTGTCGCCGCAGGGGTGACACGGTTCAGGTTCACCACCCTGGATTCTGCGACTTTTATGTCTATCCGCTCACTATCGGCTATACGTTCCCACTTCCCAAACTAGCCAAAGAATTCTATTATTTTTACACTGTCTTTTCGGTGCAGCTTTCCCCTTACAGTTACAAGATCTTTGTAATGTTAACCAAGTATGCGGAGCTGGCTGGCTGTAGAGTCGACCTTCACCACCTGCTACATTTATTCTCGCTGACCTTCCTTCGTGGTACATGATACACTTGAGAAATCGTGGGACGAAAGGATTGGTGGTTGGGATAGACGACAAGGCGAGTCATTTATTCTAGCGTAAGTACTTTTTTGTCAGAACTGATCAGTTGGTGGCGCACCCGACTGGGTTTCCCGAAAAATGTAACTATCAACGTAAGTGTCATCTCGTATCCTCTATCATTCCATATTTTGTCTTTCTCTATCCTTTGTGACTTATTTGCATCTTCTTAAGTCATAGACGTGAAGCGGTCTTCTTCCATCATTCTTGACATAGAAGACTAGTTGGCTCGCGTGCTCTCTCACTACGTGGGGATCCGCGACTGGTCTTTCTTTCACAAGCGCTTCGGCCCGAAACTTCCTCCTCGTAAGTATTCTGCTTGTCCGGGTTTGGTTGGGCTTCTTAACGTCTTCTGACATGTGTTTGTGTTAGGTCGGCGGGCCTCTAAGAAAGAAAATACACCTGACCTCTCCTTCCGCCAAATGACAGCCTCTATTGCAAAAGGGTTTACTCTAGTCGAATCTGCGAGAAGCAGGGCTGGGGTTCAGCGGACATGAGGGTCCGTTCCCTCAGATACGACTATCTTGGGAAACATTCCATCTCAGCAAGTCCTTTTACTTACCGAAGAGCCTTCACATGAAGAGGAACCATCCTTGCGGAAGAGGCGTAGGATAGAGACAGGCAAAGCCAAAGCTGTGGAAGGGTCAGAAGGGGCTCCAGTTCTCGGGGCGAGGTTTGAGGGCATTCTGACCGAGGCGATCGGTGTTGATCCCGAACATGTCACTTGGGAGAGACCTTCTACGATGGGGTCCTGTGGTGATATGGAGTATGCAGAGATAATAGGTGATCATTCTCCATCAGGTTCGAAGCTACGTGGTGATGCTGGTATGGGGGAGGCCGACTCGGGTTCCTACATAGATCCTGACGAGGCTAGGGCCTTTGCAGAAAGGAGGACTCATGTGGAGATTAGGATGCAGGGCCCGAATCACCACATAATCATACATACGGACTTCAACCTCCTGGTTGACACTAAGCACATGACGTCGTCGTTCGCTCCCCTGTGTTCTGAGGTTTAGAACGGGACCCTGCAGATGTTAAGGGATGCCGATCTTTCCCGTGGCATATACGAGATGGCCTTGCAGGTGAGTACTCAAATTATGTTCGTATGCTTTATTGATATTAGTGTCTGAGTTAATTATTTTCTTTTGTCAGACTCTCATCCTAGACATCGAGCGTGACCGCCGAGAAGAGGAGAGGGTGGTTCAATATAGGAGGATGGAGTCCAAGTACAAGGAGTACCGCTCCAAGTATCTAAAGTTGGTTCGGAGTGTTGGTGAGGATGGGCAGTTCCGAGAACTGCCTGACGAGATTAAGAGGAAGAATGAGGAGCTGAAGGAGAAGGACGAGGGGATACTGAGGGCTATCAGCGGATGTAGCGAGCTGGAAGAGGCATTGAAATCCAAGGAAGAGGAGCTCGAACTTGGAAAAGGGGTGATGGCTGAGAACTCGGATCTTCAGGCGAAGGTGGCCATTATAAGGGTGGAGTTGGAGATGGGGGAACAGCTTAGGACATCCTCGTTAGCGGAGGCGGTGGCCTTGGAGGGGACCCTGCGTGCTTGCCGACTTGAACGAGCTAGCGAAGCAGAGACTTTGACGTATAGAGTGGAAAGGCTAGAGGAGAAGTTTGGAAGTTTGGAAGCTGAGTTAGCGAGTTTGAACGAGCAGGTGGTGGTTTTGAGGGCTGAAAAGGAGCAGCTAGCCCGTCCGACGGTTCCTCAAGATTCTACCGAGACGAGCATACCACGTGAAATTTATGAAATGTGGGTCCATGCCAAGGCTAAATTGGACGTGTTCAGGTCACTGATGACCGCGGGCAGAGTGTATGAGGAGGAACTTGCTGATGTTCATGGCAAAGCGCGAGCAGCTTGCGAGGCTTGTGTCTACGCTACCGACTCGCCTGGTGGGGGTGATGGCGATGATGATGATGATGCAGTAGATGGGCTTGCTTCCGATCCCTGGTATGATGACGAGTATGATGGAGGGGATGATGTGGCTTAGTGCCTTGTACTTAGATGTTTTTGGTGCTCTTTTGTTTTTGCTCTTGTGAGGGCGTACTTGAACCCTGTTTAATCTGATTGGCATGTAATATTATGGTTGTCTTATGTTGCGTGCTTTTCTTTCTTGTTTCTTGCCTTTTTGTTGCAATGTTACTCTTTGTAGGCGGCCTGCTTGCTGGCTCGGGGTCAATCTTTGGCCGTTTATCGAGTGTGGCTACTTCGGGTGAAGTTGGATATACAAGGGATTTGAGCAACGTCGGATGAGAATGTTTTGATGTCGACCGAAGGTGGTTTGATTCTAAATGTCCGAGTAGTGTCGAATGTAAAGGATCCGAGCGAAGTCGAATGCCAATAATTCAAGCGAGGTTGAATGTCAACAATTCGAGCGAAGTTGAATATGAATAGTTCGAGTAAGGTCGAATGTGAATAATTCGAGCGAGGTCAAACGTAAATATTCGAGCGAGGTAGAATGTGGCCGATTTGAAATCGAATGTAAGTATTCAAAGTCGAACGTAAATATTCAAGCGAGGTCGAATGTGGCCGATTCAAAATCGAATGTAAGTATTGGAAGTCGAACATAAATATTCGAATGAGGTCGAATGTGGCCGATTCGAAATCGAAATCGAATGCAATTATTCAAAGTCAAACGCAAATATTCGAGCGAGGTAGAATATAAATAATTTAAGTGAGGTCGAATGTGGCCGATTCGAAACCGAATTTAAGTATTCGAATTTGAATGTAAATATTTGAGCGAGGTCGAATGTGGCCGATTCGAAATTTAATGTAAGTATTCGAAGTCGAACGTAAATATTCGAGCGAGGTAAAATGATGTGTGGAGTGGAGTGGTTTTGGAGTTGTACAAAGAAAAGTTTCTTGTTGATTTGTTTATTCATTTTATTGGGGAGTGTTACAGGAGAATGCCATACACTTTGCATACATTGAGAAGTTCTCTCTACCTAGTCCCTTCATTGGTCCGGTTGGAGTGGGCGCTAGGCGGAGCAATGAATAAGTACCTTGAACTTCGAGGCGCCCTCCTCATCGCCTCATTTAAAACCTTCCCGATAAAACCCACATGTGGATAAAACTCGAGTAAGGGGAAAAAAGTACGACTTAGAGGGCGTCTGTTTTTAGAAGTTGAAGTACTTGAGGTGAGCGATGTTCCAGTTGTTGGGCAACAATTTTCCTTCCATTGTTTCTAACTGGAATGACCCTTTGTTAACTGCTGCAGTGATCTTATATGGTCCGTCCCGGTTGGTTCCTAGTTTGCCCTCCTTCGGTTCTTTGCTCGCTTGTGTATTAGCTTTGAGAACGTAGTCACTGACTTTAAGTGGTAAGACCTTCTCCTTTTTGTTGTAGTGTCATTCTGCTCTTTGTTTATGGGCGACCATCCTTATGTATGCCATATCTCGTTGTTCCTCTATACCGTTAAGATCTTGTCTTCTGCTCTATACATAATAAAAGAGAAAATAAAGATAAAAAAAAGAGCATTAAAGTTATTATAGGCCAAATGTCATCAAATGTCATCAAAATAGACCCCCCC
>ML289484.1:32903-46315 GCA_005239495.1 Nicotiana undulata
AAAAAAACCCCCCCCCCCCCCCCGAATAGGAACAAGCATTGTACTTAATGCTTAGAAGAATCAAAATAAATGAGGGTAAAGAGAAAAGAAAACTCCATATGTGGTCTCAGGGTGATTGGAAGCATCACCACCCTCGGTCTCCTCCAACTGTATCTCATCATCACCTGGCTGAGGTACAACAGGATTGGTGAGCATCTGAATCATCTCCTTAGCAGTGAGGGCAACAAGATCTGGCTTGTCGGACTAGCCAGCTAGTGTCTATGCTGATGGTGCTGCTGGGTCTGCTGGTATTGATGGATCTATCTCAATCAGTAGGTCACATGGAAAATCACCCGTTGCAGCTATCTTCGTCACCCTCTTTCTCAAACTCTCCACTTATTTCTTTGAAGCCTGGGATTTCCTTATTTTCTTCACCTACTTGGACAACTCCTCAATAGCTCCCCCGTGAGCCACCAATGTATCCATAATAGTCTTCTGGTTCTCCAAAATCTTCTTCAATTTTTCCTCCACTAACGGAGGGGCCTGTGGCACTACTAGAGTAGAGAATTATGCTGCAATAGTGTTGGATATTTCTGACAGCTTAGAAGTGGCTATCTGCATCCAGTTGTTGAGGCTCGCCAATGTCTAGGAGACTCGCAATGCAGTGAGTGGATAAAAGGATGAGGTTGACACTGGTACTGAAGCTGATGGTCTAGATGTAAAGATGGTGGCATGTCAGCTATCCCGGTGGAAGGATCGGCTGCTGTGGACGGCATGGGAACTCTAGATGGCTCAGCAATAGACTCTGAACCCACACTGATGGCTCGTCAGACTGGCCAACATTGGTAGTTGATTTACCCTTGAACTTTGGGTTGTCAGCACCCTGCAGGTGGTACCATGAGAAGGGATTCTTGGCCCTTGCTTTTGTATCATATGGCCTCGGGTCCACCTTTGCATCATTGAAATACTCTGTGAGGGTGTTTGGATAATGGTAGGATCTTTCACCTTTTGAGACAGCTAATGTGGTATTGGTTGACATGATGGCACCCACATTGATTGGGTACCCAGCCATAATAGAAGCCACCAGAACTACTCGGGGAAGTGGGAGATTGTTCTCATTCAAACTCAGATCAATACGGCTGCACACAAAGGCCTGCCACCCTTTAGCTTCAAAGTTGAGGGTGGTCCGGAGGATAGGAGCTCCTGCTGTAATCCACGGTGGTGGTGGTCCTCTAGCAGCAAAAATCTCAGCTAGCCAAGGGCGAGCTGCATCACCCATAACAAGCTTTTCCAAGTACTGGACTACCTCTACCTCCTAAAATCCTAGGTAGGTGTTCAAAGTGTTGGGGTCGAAGCGGACTATCAAATTTCTCACCTTTGTCACTTTGCTCCCCTTCTTGATGTGAGCCACATTGGCATAGAACTCCCTTACCAAGTGCTCATTTGCATCTCTGACGCTTTGGGTGAACCACTTCCACCAATTTCGCTCCTGGAACTGTCTAAGGACATTTGGATTATGAGTATCAAAATCCTTAATTAAGAATTGTCGCTCAAGTGAGAGCGATCTCTGGGGCCATAACTCCAGGAACCTTGTGAAGGCCGTCAAGCTCACAAACCGATCCTCCCATATTTCTTTCTTCTTCGACCTCTAAGCTGCCCACTTGAGTGTCACCTCCTCTACCATCATCCGGGGCATCATCATCATTTATTTCCACGGTTTCCAGAGGAGTAGGTGTAGAGGAGGGCTCTGAACCCTGGCTACCAGCATCGGAATCCTCAGAAGAACTAGATGTAGTGGAGGGTTCGTTGCGCAATTGATGTCTCCTCAGGATGGACCTCCATAGAATGACCCTCAGAGGCTTCCCTTGATAGTTCATAGGAGCTGGATTCTGAGGGCTATGTGGCCCTTCCTATCCCGGTGGTCGGATTTTTAGTAATGGTCTTGGACTGCACTCCCAGAGGGTGAGTGCCCTTTCCACTGCCTCGGGGGGATTCACCTTTCCCCTTTTATGTATCGCCTCTACCATATGATCTAACAATTTTCTGCATTACAAAGTGTATAGGTTAGTTGAGTTCAAAACAATTCAAACATTTGCATAACAGTTGCAACACAACAGTCTACAGAGGAGACAGTGCGGCCGTAGACTATTATGTGTGGACCGCACAATTTTAAAGTGTGTACCGCACAATTTTGAGTGCGGCCGCACAAATCCAACCTGACATTGGTTCTTTGAAGTTCAAAAGTGCGGTCGCACACGTTGTTTTGCGGCCGCACAATTTTTTCTGCGGACCACATAATTTTGAGTGCGGTGCGCACTTTTCAATCATAATTTTGTCCTAATCTACAGATCTGCGGACCGCACAATTTTGTGTGCGGCCGCAGAATTTGAAAACCTATGGCAGTGACTTTTGGGTTCTTGCAATTTTTTCACAAATTAGACATGGTATGTATAATTTAACATGATTAATGGTCTACCCAGTCCCCAATGAACATATATAAAACTACTCACATGCTTTTAAGCACTTATGAAGAACATTTGACATTTTTAGGCCTAAAAATAACTAAGCTAATCCAAGAAAACAAAAATTAAGAAAAACGGACAAAACTCTAACATGGATTGAACATACCAGTGATGGAGGAATGCAGGTGAGAATCTAGACTTGATGAATTGATTGTGAGTGTGGATTGTGAAGTTTTTTTCAGTGTACAGTGTTTGCTTAGGGCTCAAAGCTCAATGAGTGTAAAGTGTGAATAGTGTTCAAAAGCCCTATTTATAGGTTGACCAAGTCGGACAAAAAGAGAGTTGAGTGCGGCCGCACAATTTTGAGTGCGGTCCGCAGTCTTTACCTGAACCTTGGCTAAGATTTTGCGGTCCGCACAAAAGAGAGTGCTGCCGTAGAAATTTGTGTGGTCCGCATATTATTGTGTACGACCGCATATTGGCATGTTCTCTACAACTCCAAACTTCAGAGAGTACACATATTTGGGTCTCCGGTTGTGCGGCCGCAGAGTCTTCTCTACGGTTGCAATAATTATTGTGCGGTCCACATTTTTTCAACACTTGGCCAATTTTCCAATCTCAGCCCCTGCAATGCACACTCATTCCCGCAAATCACTTCAAAACCAGTTAGCTCAATATAAAACCTATCTAAAGAGGAAGAGAATGAAAAATAAAAAGAAACATGGGTTGCCTCCCAAGAAGCACCTGGTTTAACGTCGCGGCAAGGCACAGGTTACCATCAATCACTTGAAATGAATTAACGCCACAACATGGCCATTATCAACCTTACCAAGATAATGTTTTCACCCGATGACCATTGACTCTAAACATTTCATCAGTTTTGTTCTTCAAGTCTAATGCACCAAAGGGTGTCACATGCACAACCTTAAAAGGAACACTCCACTTGGACTTCAACTTCCCCGGAAACATCCGCAACCGAGAATTGAACAATAGCACAAGATCACCTTCTTTCAACTCCTTGTTTCGGATATACTTGTCATGGAGGTAGTTCATATTGTCCTTGTATAAGGATGAACTTGAATATGCATTGAACCAGAATTCATCAAACTCATTCAATTGTGCCACCCTTAAGCTGGTGGCGACATCCCATTCAGGATTAAGCTTCTTCAATGCCCACATAGCCTTGTGCTCAAGTTCCACCGGTAGGTGACAAGATTTCCCGTACACTAACCGATACGGAGACATACCAATCAGAGTTTTGTAAGCCATCCTATAATCCCAAAGAGCATCATCAAGTTTCTTTGACCAATCCTTTCGGTTGGCATTCACGGTCTTTGACAAAATACTCTTGATCTCCCGGTTGGAGACTTCAACTTTCCCCCTTGCTTGAGGATGATAGGGGGTCGACACTTTGTGAGTGAAACCATACTTTGTGAGTAAGGTATTTAAAGCTTTGTTGCAAAAGTGTGATCCTCCATCACTAATAATGGCCCTTGGAGTACCAAACCTCGCGAAGATGTTCTTTTTCAAAAATTTCACCACACTTCGAGCTTATTGTGGGGCAAAGCCACGACTTCAACCCACTTTGACACATAATCCACATCTACCAATATGTAAGTGTTCCCACAATAGATCACTAACGGACCCATGAAATCAATGCCCCACACATAAAAATTGTCAATCTCTAAGATGGTGGTGAGGGGAATCTCATTTTTCTTAGCAATCCCACCGACCCTTTGACATTCATCACAATGCTTGACGAGATCGCTAGCGTCCTTGTAAAGAGTAGGTCAATGGAATCCACAACTCAACACTTTTGTTGACGTTCTAGCTCTACCATGGTGACCACCATATGGTGAATAATGGCAAGCCTCAAGAATTTACACTTGTTCTTCCTCTGGTACACATCGTCGAATCACACCATCGGTACAAATCTGGAAGAGATACGACTCATCCCAATAATACTCAAGGCAATCCCGATTGAACTTCATCCTTTGGTTGAAGAGAAATCATTCGGTACAATGCCACTCACAAGATAATTAGGTAAGTCGGAGAACCATGGGATTGCGGTCATAGTAATGGCTAGGAGTTTCTCGTCGGGAAATGAATCATTTATCTCAAGGCCATCATGTGGCCTCCCCTCCTCCTCCAAACGAGACAAGCGGTCCGCCATTTGGTTTTCACTACCCTTGCGTTCTTTAATCTATAGATCAAACTCTTGATTTAGAATCTTTCTTGCTCATCAAATATCAAAGCGCCACATGGTTAGTGTGAACAATCACCTTTGTACCCATCAAGTACGGGCGAAACTTCTCCATAGCAAAAACAATAGCAAGGAGCTCTTTTTTGGTCACTGTGTAGTTGACTTGGGTATCATTCATGGTCTTACTAGCATAGTAGACCGGATGGATGATTTTGTTGATACGTTGCCCCAACACCGCTCTAACCGCCACATCACTTGCATCACATATGAGCTCAAAAGGCAAGCTCCAATCCGGTGTGGTGATAATAGAAGTAGTAGTCAACTTGAACTTGAGCAATTCGAATGCCTTCATTCAATCCTCGTTGAAATGGAACTTTGCATCCTTCTCCAAAAGTTTACACAAGGGGTTTACCACCTTAGAAAAGTCCTTGATGAATCGCCAATAGAACCCCGCATGACCCAAGAAGCTCCTCCCTCCCTTCACGGATGTAGGGGTGGGAGTTTGGAGATCACCTCAATTTTGGCTTTATCAACTTCAATACCATGCTTTGGAATTTTGTGACCGAGGACAATGCCTTCCTCGACCATGAAGTGACATTTCACTCAATTCAAAACCAAGTTTGTTTCCTCACATCTTGCCAATACCTTGTCCAAGTTGTTCAAGCAATCATCAAAAGAACTCCCCACCACGAAAAAATCATCCATGAATACCTCAAGAAAGTCCTCCACCATGTCGGTGAAGATGGCCATCATACATCGTTGAAAAGTCGTCGGTGCATTAAATAACCTAAATGGAATTCGTGAGAATGCGAAAGTACCATAGGAACAAGTGAAAGTAGTCTGCTCTCGGTCCTCGGGTACAATAAGAATTTGATTGTAGCCGGAATAACCATCGAGAAAGCAATAAAAATCACGTTCGGACAACCTATCAAGCATTTGATCAAGAAATGGAAGCGGGAAATTGTGAGCACTCAATTTTTGCCCCGCATGGAAATTACACCTAAAAATAATCAAAAAATAATTTTTATGGATTATAGGAGTTTTTCTTTATTTAGTTGCATTTCATGCATGTTTAATACTTTAAATTTATAGAAAAATCATAAAAATTGTCACATTTTTATTTCATGCCATCTTAGGTTTAATTTGCATCTTTAGGAATTAATCACTCTTTAATTGATAAATTAATATATAAAAAGTCACAAAAAATTTTATTAGTATTAATCAATTAGTCTACTTAATTAGTTAAAATACTAATTAGTTTTTCTGCAAAATAAATTCAATTAGTAGTAGGGTGGCCGTTTTTGAAAGAACAATTTGGCCTTTTATTTCAAATTGACCCAAATTTAGGGCCCAAAATCTCAGGCCCAACCAAATACCCTTTCTTTAAAAACCGCACTTTCCTAAAATCTAGACCTAGACCTAATGAGATACTAAAAAAGAACCTACCTCCCTACATCATCCTGGAGAACGACGCTCTTCTCCATCAGAAAAAAAAATGCAGACGCCCGTTTTCCAAAAAAAAAAAAAAAGTTGAACGACCGTTTTCTTATGCATCTCCACCAGCCACACCCCCCACTAAAACACCTTGCAAATTCAAAATCCTCAAAGCTTTCACTGAGTAAAAATCATTTACTACCGCTGCTAGCGCAAAAGTCTTCAGCTCCTCCCGATTTGAAGTGCTAAACTCGCGTCAAAAAGAACAAGTTCACCTCTACATTGATTCCCTCCACAAATCGAACCAGAGATGAATCTAACTGCCGTAAGGGAGGATAATGAGTTCATGGAAAGGCACGTTGATAACTCGCTTTCTACAATATATCCAATTCATACTTCTTATCTCTCACATTGTGGAGCTTCATCAGAGAATCTCAATCTCGTCGATGTTGGAAGTGATGCGGGGCTTCCTGGGGTAATTTTGGCCGTTGCTTGCTCTGGTTGGAAAGTGACCCTTCTGGAGTCTATCAATAAGTGTTGTTCCTTCCTGGAGCATGTGGTTAGTCAGATAGGTCTATCAAATATTCAAGTTAAAAGAAAAAGAGTGAGAAGTTGGGGCAAGACGTCAGCTTCAGAGAGCCTTTTGAGTCTTCAAATTGCTAAGATAAACAATTTGACATTCAAAATAATTTTTTAAGAAAATTAGGGGAACAAAAAATTTCAAAGCTATTGCATTAGCTCCCTGATTTCTAGGTGTTCAAGTTTGATTTCGATTTCACAAATTGAGGTTGCGCTTGTTGGTTGACTTTGCTGAGCTCCGATTCATTGATTTCTAACACTTAATCGACATCCTCTTCTTCTAAATCTAGTCCTTGTGGGGTGAGGTTCGTTCTTTATAAACTGTTCTCATATCTGGTTTGTTATGGGATTCATTTTTTTATTATTTGTGGGCTTGTATATTTCGTTAATTGAACTGAGAATAGCATGAACAATGTTACTTATTGAAAATGTTATTTGTGGTGGCATTTCTTAATTTTAGGTTAGATTTGCTTAGTTTATAATTGAATGGTGTTGTTAGTATGTATCATGTGATTTTTGAGTGATTCATAATTGTGCTCTTATTCTTGCCTTGATAAAAATTCCATGTTGAATTGGTCTACCCTCATTAATTTGGGTTTCACGTTAAGCCCATGTTGTTAGGATAAATATATGCCGAGTCATTTCATGGATTTGGGGTGTCAGATATTATGTTGTTCTTTGGGTCATTTCAGATAATGGTATGTCTCAAATATTTTAAGTTGTATATCGATGAATGCATATATTTGTTTTATATGATTAAAGCATTAGTGTTCTCATTTAGCCTCTTAAAACAATCAATTGAATCCAAGTAGGGTTGTTAACATGATAGTTTGCCTAAATTGCATATATTTTCTACCTTGATGATATAATATGTCTTATAAACAATTTTTGAGTAGAAAATCTCATACTCCCCCACAACAAAATTCCACAATATTGAAACCTACACCAATAACCTCAAACTTAGTCTTAGAAGACCTTCTTTGTCAGTTCATTTTTTATGTAACTTCAATTCAATAATTAAGAAAAAATACATACCTTGTAGTTCAAAAAACAAATATCACCCTCACTCTTAGATTAGTATTAAATACCCTAGGAAAGAAAAACAAAAGAACTTAAAAAAAAATAGTTTTGCTTCAAATAAGCAATTAAATCATCGTGATCATAGTCATGATTACATAATCTACACTCGCGTTTGCAACTCATGCTACTCGACCACAACTTCAAACTATAATTAAAATTACACATTGTAAATTGCGGGTGCATTTCATGTGGCGCGTTTACAATGTGTCCAAAAACGACAAGTGCACGCCATAGTGACTTGTTTCAGAATAATCCATAAGTATTAAAAGCGGCTAAAAAGTAAAAAGGCTAAAATGCACAATAGGTTAAAATATGTAAATAATCAGATAATTAGGCCAAATATCAATAGTTAAGCGACCATGTTTGTGAACACCTAATTTTTGCCCCGCATGGAAATTACTCCTAAACATAATCAAAAAATAACTTTTAATGAATTTTAGGAACTTTTCTTTATTTAGTTGCATTTCATGCATGTTTAATATTTTAAAATCATAGAAAAATCATAAAAATTGTCACATTTTGTCATTTCATGTAATCTTAGGTTTAATTCGTATTTTTAGAAATTAATTACCCTTTAATTGATAGATTAATATATAAAAGTCACAAAAAATATACATTAGCTTAATCAATTAGTTTATTTAATTAGTTAAAATGTTAATTAGGTCATTTTGATAAAATAATTTTAATTAGTAGTAAGATGACTATTTTTGTAAGATAAAATTTGCCTTTATTTTAAATTGACCTAATTTCAGGGCCTAAAATCTCAGGCCCAACCAAATTCCCCGCATTCCAATCATAACCCCTTCTTTATATAATAAAGACTTAATTGGACACAAAGATGGACCTACTTCCCGACAACCCTGAGAACGGCCGACTGCCCACAAAAAAAAAAAGAAAAAGGTGAATCATCTCCATCATGAATAAGGCAACAACGGACTTAACTTTCTTTTGACTACCAAATCTCTAATTTCATATACCTTTAATCGTCAGCAGCTCAAAACATCACTGAAAACACACACAAGAAAAATACAACGAGACATTCATTCATCTCCAGCTCTCATGGCTACCGCCGCCGGAGGTGATGACCGGCGACGGCTATAGCTCTTGTCATTGTGATGCCATTGATGCCTCCATTCCCTATCTCCATCATCTCCGTCTCAAACGCCGGTGATCCCATTAAAATGGCCACTTTTAGTTTGACACTTGTAGATGTCGTTTAGATCTGACCGTAAAAGTGTAGTTCCGGCGACCCTCCATTGAATCCGGCGAAACCAAGCTCAGACCCAGCTCCAAAAAAAACAACCCGAAACAGCAGCTCCAAACACTAAAACACAATTTTCAGTCGTGTTTCTCGGTACCATTTCCGGCGAGGTTTTCCGTTCGTACTTGTCTGCGGATTCCATTTTTTTTACTTCAGTGTTGTAACGTGATCAAAGATCAGAGTAACGTGATTTTGAGGTTCATTTCTATCCTTTTGTTATCTTCCCCGATTTTCAATTTTGGGATATAATGGATCCATTTGTTGTTATATGCGTTATTGTTTTGTCATGCTCTCGTTTACTTTAGTTTATCTTTTGGAATTTTTTTTTTTTTTTGTACCTATTTGTTTTGTTGGACATAAATCAGATGTCAATGATTGCTTTAGTTGGTAGAATAATTTTGTTTCTTAGCTTATTGTTTCGAACATTACTTAGTTTGGCTATAATAGATTTCTTTGTTGGGTTGTACTTAAACCAATAATGTTCTTAATGTTAATAGATTTGAATTTAGCAATGCTTCTGGGCCATTTGTTTTTCTTTCTTTAAAAGTAGAGAATTAATTTGTTTGGCCGGAAAGTTAAAAGAGTTTGAGAGTTTAGAGTATTTTCATTTCTCGTCCTTTTACTTAGTCACATCAGTAAAAATATAGATTTATGTTTGTTGATAGATTAATCTTGGAGAGGGTGCATTCGTAGATTGCTTTAGCCGTGAATAACAAATCATCGTGAGAATGGTACGGTTCTCGTGGCATGGTCACGTTACGTAAATATTATTCGGGTGTGTATTTCATGTGACCCGATAATAACTTCAAACAATAATAAAATTTAACATGTTGCGAATCGCGGGTGCGTTTCACGTGACGCGGTTCACAATGTGTACAAAAACCACAAATCCAAATTCGGGTGTGCATTTCATGTGACCCGACCATAACTTCAAATTGTAATAAAATGAACATGTCATAAATCGCGGGTGCATTTCATGTGGCGCGGTTTGCAACGTGCACCAAAATGACAAGTGTACGACATCGTGACTTGTTCCAGAAATAATTCCATAAATATTAAAAGTGGTTCAAAAGATTAAAAATGCACAATAGGCTTAAAACATGTAAATAATCAGATAACTTAGGCCAAATATTAATAGTTAAGCGACCGTGCTAGAACCACGGAACTCGAGAATGCCTAACACCTTCTCCCGGATTAATAGAATTCCTTACTCGGATTTCTGGTCGCAGACAACTTTAAACAGAGTCTAAATTTTCTCGGTTTGGGATTTCAATAAACGGTGTCCCGGAACATCGTCAAAAATCCGGGTGGCGACTCTGAAAAAATAAATAAATAATCCCAAAATCGAAAAATGTCACTTAAATTGGAAAAACTCCATAATCCACCCTTACCGGAGGAAAAAGGAGGTGTGACAGCTCTGGCGACTCTGCTGGGGACTTAACCCAGAATCTCTGGTTCAGGGTTCAAGAATTCGAGCTTATATAACTGTTACATTGGCTTTCATTATCTGATTTTAAGTGTTTAAACCTAATGTGCTAATTGCCGAATTTACCGCTTTGATATTATCTGAACTGCGTATGAAACTGTGCCGAAACCCTTCTTCTCTCTGAGTCTTCTAAATCATCTGGGAAGTGTGCACTTCGTGTGACTTCTTTTCTGTTAGAGTCATCCAAATTTTAGAACGAGGTACGGACAAGTTGCAAAGCCGGTGAAGCTTTTGTATTCCCGGTACGATGCCCCGACCTCGGCTCGAGCTGTCCGCTCGGGTAAGCCTTGTCTAGAACAAAATCTCAGGATATAAACCTAGTATAACATAGCCTCATGCCGGATCCCTAGTAGGAACGATTATTTGCATCACGTGCATTTGACTTAGGGAACTCAACACAGGGGTTGAGTCCGTCTAGGACAGGTGAACCCAAAATAAAAGACCATCCTGATGCATCTTACCTGCTATGTGTACAATATTTTTTTTTGGCTTGTTTGTTGACCGAATAAAGAAAAATAGCTACAACAAAAAAACCAAGAGTAGGATATGATAGAAAATTTACTCGATTTTTAAAAATCCCGATACTTGAAAATGTCATGAAACTCTGCCGAAATATTTTGAAAGATGGAGAAAGACAAAATATATTTCAAAAAAAATGAAAATAAGTTAATATCATGTTTGCCCGTTCCGTCAAAATTGACAGAACTACGCGGGTCTGATTCTCACCGGATGTGAGATACGTAGGCAAACCTCATCGGTTCCGGCCCCTATTTTTACAAAAATTCAAAAATATTTTCCTTTAGCTCCTTCGTTAGAAGTCTTTTTTATAGAAAATCTCAAATAAAGTAATAAGAATTTTTTTTTAAATCAAAAAAAAAAAATTCTTCGTAGAAATCTTTCATGAAAAAAGAAAGAAGACAAATCAAATCAAAATCGAAAAAAATAAAATATTTTTTACCTTTTTGTTTTTCACAATTTTCAAAAAAAGAAAATCAAAAAAAAAAACATATTTTCCGTTACTTCCTTCAATGGAAAGTCTTTCTTTGAGACCTCAATTTTCAAAAATCCAAAAATATTTTCATTTATTTCTTTCTATAGAAAAGTCTTTCTTTAAGACCCCAATTTTTAAAAAAAAATTCTTTTTAATTCCTTCTTTAGTAGTCTTTCCTTAAAAAAAAGTACCAAATAATAAAATTTTAAAACCAAAATATTTTCTTTCATTTTAGAAGTCTTTCATTTAAAAAAAAAATCAAATCAAAATCCAAAAAATAGTTTCTACCTATTTTTTAGAAGTCTTTTCCCAAAAAATTCAAAAACAAAAATCAAAAAATCAAAAATCCAAAAAAAAAAAAAATCTTTCTTCTTTGGAAGTCTTTCCTTCAAAATATTTTGAAAAAAAATCAATAAAAAAAAAACAAAATCAAAAAATCAAAAAAAATATTTTCATTCTTCTTCAGAAAAATTGAAAAGAAAATTCAAGATTCAAAAATTTTCTTTTTCTTAATAGAAGTATTTCTTTCATAAATTCAAAATAATAGTCCAAAAATCCAAAAAAAAAATCTTTTCTTTATTTAGAAGTTTTTCTTTCAAAATTCCAAAAAAAAAAAATCTAAATCCAAAAAATATTTCCTTTCTTCCTTTTAAGTCTTTGTTTTGAAAAAATAAAATAATACAAAATTCAAAAAAAAAGGAGTCAGGTTATTTACTTTATTCCCAATCTTCCCGAACTACGCAAGATCTGATTCATGCGGCGTCATGATACGTAGGCAATCCCCATCGGATTCGATCATAACCATAAAAAATTTTAAAAAGAGTGAGAGAAAAAGAAAGTGAAAAAAAGAGGAGAGAAAAAAAATAGAGTGACAAAAATAACTGAGAAAAACAAAGAGCGAAAAAAAATGAGAGAAAAGAAGAAAAGAAAAAAAAAGAGTGATTATTCTAACATGCTTGTTTTTTGAAATAAAAGCCAATTAAAGGTGGTCGGTTTGTTGGTTTGCAATGGAACAAGCACCACTATCGTTGATCCAAAGTCACGAAAACGCAAGTAGGCGAGTTGGCCGTGAAAATGAAAAACGGAGGCAAATGTGGGGTTAACTCTACCAGATTTGAGCAATAGAACATGGTCTGCTCGGGATGATTTGATGATGGGGCGACACGAAAATTCGTCCAAGTTCTTTGACAAATTAGTTACCATGAAAATTTTCATGTTGTCAATCCTGAAATCTGACAGTCAATATGGGGAACAGTTCGATCAAAAGTCAAAATTTGAGTGCTGAATCCATAACAATAAAAATGGTTGAATACTATAATAGTGATAATGTGCAACTTTGTGGCTAAGATGTCGCTTAGCAACTGGAAAGTCACTCTTCTTTTAGCCATGGTAGCTTATTTTGTCGTCTTTTCTTCTACTTTTTGTGTCATCGGACCTTTCTATCCTTTATTCAAAAAAAGCAAAGCAAAAAGAAAAAACAGTCACTCGTTTTGTGTCCATTTTGTGCATAGTTCTTTTCACGCTAGTTCTAGTGACATGACATGCATGCGGAAATTTTGGCCAGATCTTAGAAAATTGATTTAAGCTTGAATGAGATAAGTGAGAAAGAGACACTTTTGTAAATGAATAGAGACATGAAATATTTGGAAAATAAGCATCAGCCAAGTTTATATGGAACCAAAGTAGTCATGCTCATGGAAATTAAGGATCTCTACCTTTGGAATCATTAAGAAGATCGAGCTTGAGGATGATCGAACGAATTGAAGTCTGTTTAGCACTAAGAGATATAAAGTGTTTTAAAAAAAAATGTGTATTCCAGACAACTCGAAATGGATAAGTTTAGTGGCAAAATGCATCTTCTACATCAAGACAAAATCCAAGAAAAGTCACACAAATTGACAAGGGTCATTCACTGCGAGAAAAGTATTGCTCATACA
>ML289484.1:47017-167486 GCA_005239495.1 Nicotiana undulata
AAAAAAAAAAAAAAAAAAAAAAAAAAAAGAAAAGAAAAAACAAGTAAAAATGGAAAAAAAAATCCATGCCCCAAGAGTATAAACTGGGGCAATTCTTAAAAAGTTAAGTGAAAAAAAAAGAAGTGAAAGAACAGTCAAAGGTCCATGCCCCCAAAAAATAAAAGCTGGGGCAACCTGTTTCGAAAGCAAAAAGAGAAAAGAAAAAGGAGAAAGAAAAATAGAAAAGAAAAAATAAAGACAAAGAAGAAGAAAGAAAGAAAATATAGTTAAGTCAGATGTTTGAACTACGTTAGACTTGATTCCTTTAAAAAAAAGGATACGTAGGCAGCCTTACACGGTTCAGTCCAACCAAATAAAAGTTTAAAAAAAAAAAGGAAAAAGAAAAATCCAGAAAAAATCCCCAGTAGCCAAAACTGGGACAGAAATTTTATTTCACTTTTGAAAGAGTCGATTCCAAGAGTTGTAAGTCTACAACCCCTCATTTTGAGTCTACTTTAAGCCCTCATGCCGACCCTCCTTTCCAACCCTATCCAAAAACCTTGCAAATAAAGACCTCCCGATATGCCTTCAAGAATGCTAAGAGAAGCATGCAATGAGCAATGGTTGTCACGCGACATAGAACGCTGTCAGTTGCTCACGCAAGAAAGCATGGAATGAGAAACAATCGCCACACGACATAGAACAATGTCAAGTTGCTCACAAAAGAAAAAGAAAAGGAAAAAAATGAGAGAGTCTTACTAGTGAAAACCTTCACGGGCACTGTAAGGCGACGGTAAGCAGAGATGAATAAATGAGAGAGACTTGTTGGTGAAAACCCCTCGTGGCACCACTAGTCGAAAGTGAGCCGTGAAGCTGATGCAAAGGATTGTCACGAACAAGCCCGACTTCAAAGTCATAAGAATGATAAAAGGAAAATTTTGGTCAGTTTGATAGATCGGCCATTAAGTCCAAAATGCATGTCATGATCATTAAGGCCAGTTACCGCAAAATAAAAAATAAAATAAAAAATAAAAAAAATAATAACTCTTCCTTCTGTCCTTCCGACAGGGGCATTTCTTGTTAATACTTGTTTATTTGCGTCATTGTGTCCTTCACTCTGAGTCAGTCCTTGTCAAAACGAGCAAGAAAGGATTTCAAAATCTGCTATCAGCTTTTCAGTTGCACAAAAGTGAATCTGGCCAGCAACTCGGTTTTTACAGTCAACATGAAGTGAGGATTCATGCAGGGGAATCCCCCAAAAGATCCTTGTCAGCCTACTTGGCGCAAACAAAGATAACTGGTGATTCCCTTTGACAGTTAAATTGCTCCAAAAGGCAAAAAGTCATTCAAGATCGCCTAAGCAAAGATATCCTGTTGGGATAAGACTGATTGAGCCACAAATACAAATGGCACTGAGTGTGAAACAATCAGGGTTGATGCAGTCTCATGAAACCGACTCAAGCTGATCGAGCAAAAGCCAAGCTGCTCAGGATTCAAGGCCACAAACCGACCACCACTTTCAAAACTGACAAAATTTTCTTTGTTTGAAACAGGAACAAAGCAGTGCAAAAGTTTGCTCAAAGACACACACACAAAAAAAAAACGACAAAGGTAAGTTTCTCAAATCTTTGCCTTTATCTGTGTGCATACAATCTTGCCATTGCTCTTCGATTTTTCCTCCTAGGATAAAATGTCCTAGTCTGATGGATTCTCCAATAAAAATCTTAGTCTGATGAATTTTTCTCCTAAGATAGAAAACCTAGTCCGATGAATTTTCTCCTAGGATCGAAATCTTAGTCTGATTAAACCTTCTCCTAAGATAACAAAAACAGGAGACCTAGTCTGATGAACTTTCTCCTAGGATAGAAATCTTAGTCTGATGAATCTTTCTCCTAAGATAACAAAAAATGACCTAGTCTGATGAACTTTCTCCTAGGATAGAAATCTTAGTCTGATGAATCTTTCTCCTAAGATAAACAAAAAAAAGACCTAGTCTAATGAATTTTC
The DNA here is from genome assembly GCA_005239495.1 of Nicotiana undulata. NCBI lineage: Eukaryota > Viridiplantae > Streptophyta > Magnoliopsida > Solanales > Solanaceae > Nicotiana > Nicotiana undulata. The sequence goes on from ML289484.1 coordinate 49,004, forward strand.
TCCTAGGATCGAAATCTTAGTCCGATGAATCTTTCTCCTAAGATAACAAAAAATGACCTAGTCTGATGAACTTTCTCCTAGGATAGAAATCTTAGTCTCATGAATCTTTCTCCTAAGATAACAAAAAAAAGACCTAGTCTGATGAATTATCTCCTAGGATCGAAATCTTAGTCTGATGAATCTTTCTCCTAAGATAACAAAAAAAAAGACCTAGTCCGATGAATTTCTCCTATGATCAAAATCTTAGTCTGATGAATCTTTCTCCTAAGATAAGAAAACCTAGTCTGATGAATTTTCTCCTAGGATAATTTTAAAAAAAACAAAAAAAAAAGCAAAAAAAAGAAAAAAAGAAGAAGAAGTCTTGTTCTAGAAAAAAAAAAGTTTATTTATGTGCTCAGAAAATAAGCATTGGGGAATTTTGTTTAAAAGAATGATTGGTTCAAAATAAAAAAACAAAACAAAAAAAACAAAAAAAAAACAAAAATCCTTCTTGGTTCGTTTAGACATAGGGTCTCCACTCCCTAGTCTCATTTCCAGCATAGGGTCTCCATTCCCTAATTGATACCAACATAGGGTATACACTCCCTAGTTGATGATTTTTCCAACATAGGGTATACAATCCCTAGTTGATTTTATTTTCTAACATAGGGTATACACTCCCTAGTTGATGCCAACATAGGGTCTCCAATCCCTAGTTGATGATTTTCCAACATAGGGACTCCACTCCCTAGTTGATGCCAGCATAAGATGATGCCGACATAACTCGATGCCAACATAGGGACTCCATTCCCTAGTTGATGGCGGCATAACCCGATGAATCTCATTTCCAGATACCGGCATAACCCGGTGATCTTTTCTTGATGACAGCATAACCTGTCAATTCTCTTCCAACATAGGGTCTCCAACCCCTAGTTGATTTTACCTTTGGGCATAGGGTATCCACTCCCTAGTCTACAATAACTCCGGGTGCACTGTTCCCGGCTTTTCATTGCTTTCAATAATAAAGTAGCATAGATTTCGTTCAATAATAATGGATCCATTTGCTGTTATATGCGTTATTGTTTTGTCATGCTCTCGTTTACTTTAGTTTATCTTTTGGATTTTTTTTTTTTTTTGTACCTATTTGTTTTGTTGGACATAAATCAGATGTCAATGATTGCTTTAGTTGGTAGAATAATTTTGTTTCTTAGCTTATTGTTTCGAACATTACTTAGTTTGGCTATAATAGATTTCTTTGTTGGGTTGTACTTAAACCAATAATGTTCTTAATGTTAATAGATTTGAATTTAGCAATGCTTCTGGGCCATTTGTTTTTCTTTCTTTAAAAGTAGAGAATTAATTTGTTTGGCCGGAAAGTTAAAAGAGTTTGAGAGTTTAGAGTATTTTCATTTCTCGTCCTTTTACTTAGTCACATCAGTAAAAATATAGATTTATGTTTGTTGATAGATTAATCTTGGAGAGGGTGCATTCGTAGATTGCTTTAGCCGTGAATAATAAATCATCGTGACAATGGTACGGTTCTCGTGGCATGGTCACGTTACGTAAATATCATTCGGGTGTGTATTTCATGTGACCCGATAATAACTTCAAACAATAATAAAATTTAACGTGTTGCGAATCGCGGGTGCGTTTCACGTGGCGCGGTTCACAATGTGTACAAAAACCACAAATCCAAATTCGGGTGTGTATTTCATGTGACCCGACCATAACTTCGAATTGTAATAAAATGAACATGTCATAAATCGCGGGTGCATTTCATGTGGCGCGGTTTGCAACGTGCACCAAAATGACAAGTGTACGACATCGTGACTTGTTCTAGAAATAATTCCATAAATATTAAAAGCGGTTCAAAAGATTAAAAATGCACAATAGGCTTAAAACATGTAAATAATCAGATAATTTAGGCCAATATTAATAGTTAAGCGACCGTGCTAGAACCACGGAACTCGGGAATGCCTAACACCTTCTCCCGGGTTAACAGAATTCCTTACTCGGATTTCTGGTCGCAGACAATTTTAAACAGAGTCTAAATTTCCTCGGTTTGGGATTTCAATAAACGGTGTCCCGGAACATCGTCAAAAATCCGGGTGGCGACTCTGAAAAATAAATAAATAATCCCAAAATCGAAAAATGTCACTTAAATTGGAAAAACTCCCTAATCCACCCTTACCGGAGGTAAAAGGAGGTGTGACAGTGCTAGAACCACGAAATCCGGGAGTGCCTAACACATTCTCCCGGGTTAACAGAATTCCTTATCTGGATTTCTGGTTCGCAGACATTTTTAAAAAGAGTAAAAAATCTCCTCGGTTTGGGATTTCAATAAATGGTGTCTAGGAACACCGTCAAAATCCCCGGTGGCGACTCTAAAAATCAATCAATAAATCCCAAATTCGAATAATATCACTTTAATTGGAAAACTCTTTTATCCCACCCTTACCGGGAGGAAAAAAAGGATGTGTGACAACTCTGGCGACTTTGCTGGGGATCGAACTCAGAATCTCTGTTTCAGGGTTCAGAATTCGAGCTTAGAATAACTGTTATATTTGGCTTTATTATCTGATTTTTACATGTTTGAACCTAATGTACTAAATGCCACTTTTTATCGCTTTGATATTGTTTGGACTGTATATAAATTGTTACGAGACCCTCTTCTCTCTAAGTCTTCTAAATCATCTGGGAAGTGTGCACTTCGTGTGATTTCTTTTCTGTTAGAATCATATCCCAATTTTAGAACGAGGTTCGGACAAGTTGCAAAGCCGGTGAAGCTTCTGTATTCTCGGTACGCTGCCTCCCCCCCCCCCCCCCCCCCCCCCCCCCCCCAGGCTCGAGCTGTCCGCTCGGGTAAGCCCGGTCTAGAACAATACACCCCAGGATTTACACTTAGAATAACTTAGCCTCATGTCACGACCTCAAATCCTAACAGGCCGTGATGACGCCTATCGTGGAACTAGGCTAGCCAACCATCACATAACTACCCATTTACTTTAACAAATATTCTCAAATCATTAATAATCATCAGAATGAACAAAAAACTTCCTCTAAGTCTTAAGCAAGCATAATAAAACTAATAATCTAAACAATCCCCCAAGACTGGAGTCAACCGATCACGAGCATCTAAGAAATAAACTAACTCTTCTAATGTCATAATAAATGTCTATGAATCAAATACTAAGTACTATATGAAGAAGGGAAATGGAGAAGCTGCGGACGCTAGACAACTACCTCGAAATCCCGAAACTGATGACCACGAACTCGGACGACTACTGCTCTGAACCAGTACCTGGATCTGCACATAGGGGTGCAGGGAATAATGATGAGTACGCCAACTCAGTAGTAATGAAAATAAATCACAGTCTGAGAATAAGAAACACACAGCACAGATACACCAATCCACAAAACGGTAAAAATATCAAGTCTCAATACAGTATACATAAGTTCGAAAACCAATTTCCATAAAATTCTTTGAAACAAGTATATTTTTCAAATATTTCTCAGTAAAACTCTCAGTAATATCAGTTTGAAAAATGAAGTGAATCATAGTCAAAACTCAGTAAAATATCGTCATAGAACTGCCCCTCGGGCCATAATCATCACTCATAACAATTTCCCTTAGCACCTCACCATCACTCAGTATCAGCCCCGCGGGCAACCTTACTTTCACTCATGCCTCCCAATCACTCATCACTCGCCACTCGCACTCAGTAGGTACCTGCGATCACTAGGGATGTGTACAGACTCCGGAGGGGATCCTACAACCTAAGCGCTATAAACAAGCCACATCATGGCATAAATCACTCTCAGGCACTCAGCCTCTCTCATATTATAACATCTCACAAAATTTGGCCTCGGCCTCACTCATATCATAACATCCTCACAACATTGCCCATCGGCCTCACTCAGTAAAGCACTCTCAGCATGCCACCGGGCCATGACTAAAATGAGGTTCTCGACCCAAAATAGTATTTCATTTCAAGAAATAGTAATATCATCAAATAAGAGTGTCAACAATTTCACAAGAAAGACTTAATGAAAAATCATAGTTTCAAATTAGTGAGAATATCAGTAAAACAGCCCCAAGGGGTTAAAACAGATCGACACTAGGCCCCAAACATGGCTTACAACCCAATTATATCAAATCATAGTAGTACTATAGAGAATAAGCTTTAAAAGCAATTTCGCAACTCAATAGTTGCCTAAAACGGTAAATTTTACCAAATTTCCAATTCGTGCATGCCCACACTCGTCATCCAATGTGTGCGTCACTCCAAATCCACGAAAGGATGTAAAGTCCGGGGTTTCATACCCTTAGGACAGGATTTAAAGACATTACTTACCTCAAACTAGCCCAAAAAGCTACTCTGCAACCCTCTTGCCTCTTGTATCAACTTCCGAGTGCTCTAAATCTACCAAGATCAAATTTTTATCATCAAATTATGCCAAAGGAATGATTTCCAATTGAAAAGTACCAATTTTAGCATAAAACCCGAATTTAGCCAAAATATTCTTCATCATCTCCCAAGTCCGTACATATAAAGAACGTTAAAATCGGAGTTCGTTTGACCCCTCAAATCACCCCCTAAAGGTCTCATAATCTCAAGTCCTAACTCCACCTTTTTCTATTGATTTTCATAAATTAAATACTGATAATAGGGTCTTTAATCACCTATAATAGAGTTAATGAGTCCAAAAAGCTTACCTCAATGATGCACCAACGTTTCCCTCTTCAAAATCCCTCAAAAACCTCGGAACTCGCACAATAATGGTGAAAAAAGGGTTAAAATTCGCGAAGTCTCTTTTTTATACTTTCTGCGCAGGGATTTCCACACCTGTGGCCTTATTAGCGCACCTGCGGTCCCAAGTGCGCACCTGCGCATATGACTTAAACCCCCAATTTCCGCACTTGCGATGGTTTCTTCGCACCTGCGCTTCCGCAGGTGCGACCTCCCGTCCGCACCTGCGACACCTTCACGAACAGCCAAATTCCGCACCTGCGCAAGGTCTTCGCACCTGCGGACCTCGCGCCTGCGGTCCTCCTTCCGCAGGTGCGACCACCCCAGCAGTGGTGCACCAGCAGCAGATTTGCTGCATTTTTCCAAGTTAAATTCCCCGTTAACCATCCGAATAAATCTCGAGCCCCTCGGGACCCCATCCAAATATACCAACACATCATATATGGTCATTCAAACTTAGTTGCACTCCCGAAACACTAAAAATAACATCAAAACACCAAAATCACATCGGATTCAAGCCTAAGAACATTGAAATTTCTAAAATCCACCAACGATGCCGAAATTATCCAAAACAACTCCGATTGACCTGAAATTTTGCAGACATATCCAAAATGACATTACGAAGCTGTTCCAACTTCCGGAATTCCATTTCGACCCCGATAGCCTATTTTCCACTGCCGAACGGAAATCGCCAAAAACTAACTTTCGCCAATTCAAGCCTAATTCTACACCGGACATCACAAAAATATTCCGAACACACTCCTAAGTCTCAAATCACCTAACGAAGCTATCCGATCCATAAAATCCACATTCTGAGGTCGTTTACCAATAAGTCAGCTCTTAGTTGACTTTTCCAACTATAAGGCTATTTTTTGAGACTAAGTGTCTCAATTCTCACTACAACCATTCTGATTTCGAGCCAACCGACTCTAACACATCATAAATAGTATAACTAACCTATGACAAGGCAAAAACATGAATAATAATGAAATTTCTACGGAACGACTGGATGGATCGTTACATTCTCCCCCACTTAAACACATGTTCGTCCTCGAACGTTTCTGGAGTTGTTCCAAATACCACCAAAATTGTTGTGTAACCTACCATGCACATATTCGGAGGTGATTCCACGTCACCTTACCCCATATAGGTCTAATAGCACAACATAATTGAAATTTCGAAGTGTTATCCTGACCCATAAACCTTAGAACTAAATTTCCACTTCCGAGTCCATTCACAAGATCAAATTTCCACGACTATAAGCTGAAATAGTCTGAACACGCTGTATCAAGCCATATACGCAAACAAGATGAAATCACCTAATATACCGCATGACTCAACCACCCATAGCGATGACTCCTAATCACAATAGCTGCTCAAAACAACCTAATACGGTAAATAACCTTTTATCAATAAGAGCCTCACTTTCACACATTCATATGGTGTCGATGACGAAAGAAACACGTAGGAACCAGCAACCATTCGTCCGATCAGAATCAATGTCGTCCAAAGCCATTACTTGTGCAACTCGTGCACTCAATAACAACATCCCAAGAGCTCAATTCATAAAATAGAGAGGACTATCCTGCCATTACTCTTGCCATTACCACATCATGCTAAAAGCCTGATACACATCGTGAAACCATATCACACAAATCCGACACCAAGGATCATACCTCTACCTAACTGAGCTGCAAAGCGTGATCCCATCCAACCGCTGGACCACATGACATACTCCAAGCCACCTTGCTCAAAATCAATAACCATGCGAAATTCGACATCAATTACTCAAAGTGCATTGCCATAACCACGGGGAAATCGGACGATACCATGCCACCCGAACCAGAAAGAACATAACCAACACGTCTCAATCCTGCAACACCCAATTACTTACCTTACTCAAATCTCGCTATAAAGGCCTGATCAAACCGCACCCTATGCACATATAACCAACAACCACAACCCCACGAAACACCGAAAGGCAACTCATAGATCACTCCAAAAAACGAATAAGCTCAATGACAATCGAATGGTACATCCCTCAACAATAGCAATTCAGAGTCAACAATTCTGACTCAGTGCCGACCACACACCCATACTGGCCTACCAATAACTCTAAGTCAACTCTGGTCACCCACAATAGGTAGATAACTCTCCGAACGTTCATAATGACTGAATCATGACATATACTAACACCTGACTAGCTTTGCTCGCATCCTCGTAGTTCACAACTACAAAAATAATATGTTCATAAAAACTCCCAGTCTCAAAATCCATGAGGCGCACCAATTACCATATACGATCCCAATTCCACCACTCAAATATATAACACGCCCCTAATACTTTATCATTCCACGAGGGATACCCCCATAATTCCTCAGTGTCACCAAGAAACCTTGAATATCAGCAATCGACCCAACAAGAGAGCGTTGTAACACCAATGAAGCACCCGTATTCAAACACATTGCCTTAAACACATTGTCCTTAATGAATGTATACTCTCATCCAGCCACCCAATAGTGGTATCCTTTACCTAATCATCTGAAACTGCCAGTTATGACCTTCCTTCCAAAACTGAACCGTGACATCACATATGCCACTCTCCACTATACACAAAATACCGCATACGCCATGCAATCCTATGATAAATATGAGAACTTCATGCTCCCTTCCTAGCCACAAACAACTACGTACCCAACTAGCCCAGAACTTTTCGTTTGATCCCATCTAGAAGCAAAATCACTATACATCACATGGCCCTCATGCCAGTAGAAATATACATCTCTAATCGTGGTAGAAACCCTCAAGAACTCTCTGCAACACATTTGTAAACACCAACCATCAGTATCGAATCCTTCTAACTCGACCAAGCTACGCATGCCACCAAATCCTAAGAGAATTGCTAAGAAACACCTATAACAAATCATTACTTCATAAAACCCACCGAACTAATCATATCCCTTATTGTTTATCATGCCGATCCGACCTACTACCAAGTTGTCCTATTCATTCAAGTTCCTTCTGACTTACCTTCGAATTGATACTTCTTCTTGCCATAATACCGTAATTTCTCAATCCCGACTCACCATACGAAACCCGAGCATAAAAATTATCGTCTAAGACTCATAAGTCGCTGAATACTCTCTCAAATATCCCCAAAGCACCACATTAAAAATACTTACCCTGAAGATATTTCATGCGAATTTAAAGTCATTACCTTCGCTTTCCTGATATTGATGAATAGAATCCATGATAATGTAACTACACCACAAGCCTTGACACCTTCCACGTAAATCTCAGTTTCTAGCCAAACACACCTCTTGAAGATCCCCAATTGTTACGTATAACCTTGAACCCATCGGAACCATTCTCGAGAGTCTTCCACTCTACGCAAATCTCAATTACCCTGACCAAGTAAACAGAACGACCTGACCCTGCTTGCAAACCACGTACTAGGATAAGTAATCCACACATTGAAGCAACAAGCAAATTCATAAACTGCACACACTACACCTTCAAGCACAACTCAATCATTCAACAAATTCCATTACCCGTAAAGTACATTACAACCTGCATCGAAGTAATTTCCACTACTCGAGTCATTCCCAGACTCCACCTCTGCAGGTCATAACTGATTCACCAATATACCACGCAGCGAAACCAGTACAACACATAATCGTGTAATCAACTTATCATTAGCGGACTCCCCCACTTGGCTCAAAGCCAACGACCAAGATAAACAGTAACTCACAATGCCCATACATTATCACTGCCACCATTCTGTGGTGAGATTCAACTAGATCCTTCATAAGCTCATATGACGCAAACCATCTAAACCTCAAATCGAATACAAATCTCGCATTCACCATTGAAATGGTCATGCCAAATTCCACAAGAAATCTAAACTCAAATTACAACATACATCATTTACTGGTAGAAGAGAACTTACTACAGATCAACATAAGGACCACACACCTCGGGATAACCCGCAGGAAATACCCCTGCCTGCTTAACCTCAAAATGATATCTCCCTATACACTTCCGAAAATCGTAGCCATCACGCAATTACTATACCTTCCTACATTTGTACACAACCACTGCCTACCCCCAAGACATCCCATTTAGTGGTATAAGAACCTGAAGCTGATGGCAATACTAACACTAGGTCTGTGGTCAAGGAATTCTTGAGCTTCTGGAAGCTCTACTCATACTCGTCTGACCACATAGATACCTTCACATGACACCATGTGTCCCAAGAATTCTACTAAACTGAGCCAACAATTCACACTTGGAGAACTTTGCACAAAGCTTCTCCTCCCTATATCCTTGTAATACCATCATCAAATGCCGAGTATGCTATCCCTGGCTACGAGAGTACGGCAGGATGCCATCAATAAATACAATAACAAAGGAGTTATAACACGGCTAAATACACCAACAATCAAATACATAGACGCTGCTGGGGCATTAGTCAGCTCAAAAGACATCACAAGAACTCAGAACATAACAGGAAAAACCACTTCACTCCACAACTAAACTACACGAGAGGTCCTTCAATATTCATAACTCGAGGCCATATTCTAACTTAAGACTGAAGTCAATTACTCAATGATTCTTGCTCCATCTCCCGTTATCCATTCTTGTCAACATCAAACAACCTGGACACATCTAACTATCAATCACACTCACCACGTAGTCATCTTGTCACAAAGTTCCATCAACAAGGACACAAATGGACATATGAGTCCCCCAACACATGTGCTCACACAATGAAATCTCAACACTCAAACCACAGACAAAATCTGGCCTCAAGTCCTTCCGACTGGCCCATTATTAACATGTTAAAAATCACATCTCACCCATGGAAGTCACAAGCCGCCGACACAAAATTGATACCAAGCGCTCACATGCGCATTCGAATACATGAAAGGAATTCAAAGAGTTACACTTTGGATAAATAAAACGGATTCGCACGACAAGAATTCAAGAATGTGGAATGTTTCCTAAGGGTTCTGCGGCCCCTCGAAGATAAGTACAGACGTCTCCGTACCGATCCACAAGACTCTCCTAAACCTGCTCATGACTGTTGAGTCTTATGTAACCTAGTGCTCTGATACCAACTTGTCACGACCCCAAATCCTAACAGGCCGTGATGACACCTATCGTGGAACTAGGCTAGCCAACCATCACATAACTACCCATTTATTTTAATAAATATTCTCAAATCATTAATAATCATCAGAACTAGCATAAAAATTCCTCTAAGTATTAAGCAAGCATAATAAAACTAATAATCTAAACAATCCCCCAAGACTGGAGTCAACCGATCACGAGCATCTAAGAAATAAACTAACTTTTCTAATGTCATAATAAATGTCTATGAATTAAATACTAAGTACTATATGAAGAAGGGAAATGGAGAAGCTGCGGACGCTGGACAGCTACCTCAAAATCCATAAATTGATGACCACGAACTCGGACGACTACTGCTCTGAACCAGTACATGGATCTGCACATAGGGGTGCAGGGAGTAATGATGAGTACGCCAACTAAGTAGTAATGAAAATAAATCACAGTCTGAGAATAATAAACACACAACACAGATACGCCAATCCAAAAAACAGTAAAAACATCAAGTCTCAATACAATATACATAAGTTCGAAAACCAGTTTCCATAAAATCCTTTGAAACAAGTATATTTTTCCAATATTTCTCAGTAAAACTCTCAGTAATATCAGTTTGAAAAATGAAGTGAATCATAGTCAAAACTCAGTAAAATATCGTCATAGAACTGCCCCTCGGGCCATAATCATCACTCATAACAATTTCCCTTAGCACCTCACCATCACTCAGTATCAGCCCTGCGGGCAACCTCACTGTCACTCATGCCTCCCAATCACTCATCACTCGCACTCAGTAGGTACTTGCGCTCACTAGGGGTGTGTACAGACTCCGGAGGGGCTCCTAAAGTCCAAGTGCTATAAACAAGTCACATCATGGCATAAATCACTCTCAGGCACTCGGCCTCTCTCATATCATAACATCTCACAACATTGGGCCTCGGCCTCACTCATATCATAACATCCTCACAACATTGGCCCTCGGCGTCACTCATATAATAACAACCTCACAACATTCGCCCTCGGCCTCACTCAATCAAACACTCTCATCATGCCACTCGGGCCATGAATAAAACGGGGTTCTCGACCCAAAATAGTATTTCATTTCAAGAAATAGTAATATCATCAAATAAGAGTGTCAACAATTTCACAAGAAAGACTCAGTGAAAAATCATAGTTTCAAATTAGTGAGAATATCAGTAAAATAGCCCCCAAGGGGTTAAAACAGATGGGCACTAGGCCCCAAACATGGCTTATAGCCCAATTATATCAAATCATAGTAGTACTATAGAGAATAAGCTTTAAAAGCAATTTCGCAACTCAATAGTTGCCTAAAAGGTACATTTTACCAAATTTCCAATTCGTGCATGCCCCACACTAATCATCCAGTGTGTGCGTCACTCCAAATTCGTGAAAGGATGTAAAGTCCGGGGTTTCATACCCTCAGGACAGGATTTAAAGACATTACTTACTTCAAACTAGCCCGAAAAGCTACTTTGCAACCCGCTTGCCTCTCGTATCAACTTCTGAGTGCTCCAAATCTACAAGAACAGATTTTTATCCTCAAATTATGCTAAAGGAATGAATTCCAATTGTAAAGTACCAATTTTAGCATAAAACCTAAATTTCGCCAAAACCCGACCCCCGGGCCCGCATCTCGAAACTCGACAAATTTTATACCAAAATGTTCTTCATCATCTCATGAGTCCATACGTATAAAGAACGTTAAAATCGAAGTTCGTTTGACCCCTCAAATCATCCCCTAAAGTTCTCATAATCTCTAGCCCTAACTCCACATTTTTCTACTGATTTTCCTAAATTAAATACGCATAATAAGGTCTTTAATCACCTATAATCAAGTTAATGAGTCCAAAAATCTTACCTCAATGATGCACCAACGTTTCCCTCTTCAAAATCCCTCAAAAACCTCGAAACCCCCTCAAAAACCTCGAAACCCGCACAACAATTTCTTCATCATCTCACGAGTCCATACATATAAGGAACGTTAAAATCGAAGTTCGTTTGACCCCTCAAATAATCCCCTAAAGGTCTCATAATCTCAAACCCTAAATCCACCTTTTTCTATTGATTTTCCTAAATTAAATACTGATAATAAGGTCTTTAATCACCTATAATCAAGTTAATGAGTCCAAAAATCTTACCTCAATGATGCACCAACGTTTCCCTTTTAAATATCCCTCAAAAAGCTCGGAACCCGCACAACAATGGTGGAAAAAGGGTTAAAATTCGCGAAGTCTCCTTTTTATACTTTCTGCGCAGGGATTTACGCACCTGCGGCCTTATTAGCGCACCTGCGGACCCGCATCTGCAGTCCCAGGTGCGCACCTGCGCATATGACTTAAACCCCCAATTTCCGCACTTGCGATGGCTTCTTCGCACCTGCGCTTCCGCAGGTGCGACCTCCCGTCTGCACCTGGACCCCTTCACAAACAACCAAATTCCGCACCTGCGCAAGGTCTTCGCACCTGCGGACCTCGTGCCTGCGTTCCTCCTTCCGCAGGTGCGACCACCCCAGCAGTGGTGCACTAGCAGCAGATTTGCTGCATTTTTCCAAGTTAAATTCCCTGTTAACCATCCGAATAAATCCGGAGCCTCTCGGGACCCCAACCAAACATACCAACACATCATATATGGTAATTCAAACTTAGTTGCACTCCCGAAACACTAAAAATAACATCAAAACACCAAAATCACATCGGATTCAAGCCTAAGAACTTTGAAATTTCTAAAATCCACCAACGATGCCGAAACTATCCAAAATAACTCCGATTGACCTGAAATTTTGTAGACATATCCAAAATGACATTACGAACTTGTTCCAACTTCCGGAATTCCATTCCGACCCCGATAGCCTATTTTTCACTGCCGACCGGAAATCGCCAAAAACTAACTTTCGCCAATTCAAGCTTAATTCTACACCGAACATCACAAAAATATTCCGAACACACTCCTAACTCCCAAATCATGAAGTTATTCGATCCATAAAATCCGCATTTCAAGTCGTTTACTAATAAGTCAATTCTCAGTCGAGTTTTCCAACTATAAGGCTATTTTTAGAGACTAAGTGTCTCAATTCTCACTACAACCATTCCGAATTCGAGCCAACCGACTCTAACACAACATAAAAAGTATAACCAACCTATGACAAGGCAAAAACAGGAATAATAATGAAATTTCTACGGAACGACCGGCCGAGTCGTTACACCTCATTTCGGATCCCTAGTAGGTGCGTTTGTTTGTATCACGTGCATTTGACTTAGGGGACTCAACACATGGGTTGGGTCCGTCTAGGACAAGTGTACCCAATTTAAAAGACCATCCTAATGCATCTTACGTGCTACTTGCGTATCTGATTGTTTCGGCTTGCATGCTGACTGGCTTCTAGAATAGGGGGAAAAAGAAAAATTAAAATTAAGAAAAAAGGAAAAATTGGAAAAAAAAATCCAAGACTGAGAGGTAGGTATTTGAACAATTTGAAACTCTGCAAAAATTTAAAGAAAAAAACCCATGTTTGCAAAAAGTCATTTTTTCTCTGTTCTGTCAAAATGGGAAGAACTACGCGGGTCTAATTCTCACCGGATGTGAGATACGTAGGAAAACCTCATCGGTTCCGGCCCCCATTTTAAAAAATGCAAAAATATTTTTCTTTAATTCCTTCTTAGGAGTCTTTCTTTTAGAAAATCTCAAACAAATAAAAAATAAGAAAATTTTTATACCAAAGAAAATTTATTTGTAGGAGGCTTTCGTTAGAAAAAGAAAACAAATGAAATCAAAATCCAAAAAATATTTTCTACCTTTTTTAGAAGTCTTTTTTCCAAAATTCAACAAAAAAAAACCAAAAAACCAAAATATTTTCTTTCTTCTTTGGAAGTCTTTTTACAAAAAGAAATAGAATCCCAAAAAAAAAAACCAAAACCAAAAATCCAAAAAAATTATTTTCCTTTACTTCCTCTTTTAGAAAAGACTTTCTTTGAGACTCCAATTTAAAAAAAAAATCCTTTTAATTCCTTCTTTAGAAGTCTTTCCTTAAAAAAAAGTACCACATAATAAAAATTTTAAACCAAAATATTTTGTTTCATTTTAGAAGTCTTTCATCCGAAAAGGAAATCAAATCAAAATCCAAAAAAATATTTTCTACCTTTTTTTAGAAGTCCTTTTCCGAAAAATTCAAAAGAATAAATAAAAAAATTCAAAAAATATTTTCTTTCTTCTTTAGAAGTCTTTCTTTCAAAAAATTTAAAAAGACAAAATATTAAATCCAAAAATATTTTCATTCTTCTTTTGAAAATTGAAAAGAAAAATTCAAGATTCAAATATATTCTTTTACGTTAGAAGTATTTCTTTCATAATTTCAAAATAAAAGTCCAAAAATAAAAAATCTTTCTTTTCTTCTTTAGAAGTTTTTCTTTCGAAATTTCAAAAAAAAAATTCAAATAAAAATAATATATTTTCTTTCTTCTTTAGAAGCCTTTATTTTCAAAAGCAAAAAAAACAAACAAATCAAAATCAAAAAATATTTTCTTTCTTCTTTTTAAGTCTTTGTTTCGGAAAAAAAAAAATCAAAATCCAAAAAATAAAAGAGTTAGGTTATTCACTTCATTTCCCATCTTCCCCAACTACGCATGATCTGATTCATGTCTCCACATGATACGTAGGCAACCCACATCAGGTTCGATCGAATGACTTTGAAAAAAAGAAAGTGAAAAAAATGATAATAAGGACGACTGAGTCCATTCTGACGTGTCTTTTGTTTTGAATTGTGAAGAAAGTTTGAGGTGGTCGATTTGTGGTAAGTTGTCAACACAAAATCTAAGGGAGAAATGACAACTGACATCGAAGCTGTTACGAGCGGTCATGAGACTCGGGGCCAGAGGGTTCAACAAGAGTCTACTATGAATGAGGAAAATAGAGTTTTGAAACAGAGAATGACTGAAATGCGTCAAGCATGGGCTAATGGCCAAGGACCGCCCTTTTCTTCTCATGGTTTCTCATAGTTCACACCCATCACAACTTCTACCATTCCCGTCTCATTGTCTGATTAATCCTATCCACATGTGTTCAGTCCTTATCCCAACTATACAACTAAAGCTGGAACTTCTGTTGCGTACCCCCAAAGTGTGCCATTGACAACTAATCAGACAATCGTCGTTGTTATGCCTGTCTTCACTGTCCCACAGCCAACAATGGTACAGAAGAAAAGTCGTGAATCACAATTTGCTACCCAGCAAGAGCAGTACCATTCTCCTTAGTACCACTCGTACCTATTTGATCTTCCAGCAAACATTGAGAAACCTGCCCGAAAGATGGCACATGAAAAAATGGTCCAAAGAGTGAATAGCTTAGAACGACAGTTGAAAAACATGCAAGGGTTGGCAGGTCAGAAGAGTATTGCCTTCAAGGATCTATGTATGCTCCCCGATGTTCGTTTGCCACTTGGTTTCAAGACTCCCAAATTTGAAAAGTATGATGGACATGGAGACCCCATAGCCCACTTGAAAAGGTATTGCAATCAGCTAAGAGGTGTAGGAAGAAATGAAGAATTGCTTATGGCTTATTTTGGGGAAAGCCTTACGGGGGTAGCCTCTGAATGGTTTATTGATCAAGACACATCACGCTGGTATTTCTGGGACGAAATGGCTCGGGCCTTTGTCAAACAGTTCCAATACAACATCGACATTGCCCCGGACCGCAATTCCCTTTAAAACCTGAAGAAGAAACCAACTGAAAGTTTCAAGGAATATGCCATTAAATGGAGAGAGCAAGCGGTTAGAGTTAAGCCACCCATGGATGACCACGAGCTAATCATTGTCTTCCTTCAGGCTCAAGAACCAGATTATTTTAAAAACATGAAGTCCGCAGTTGGAAAATCCTTCTCGGAAGCAATCAAAATGGGAGAAATGGTTGAGAATGGTCTTAAGATAGGCAAAATTATAAGCCAAGCAGTTCTCAAAGCCGCAACTCAGGCTGTCCAAATTGAATCTGGTAATTTTAGTGACACGAATGAGAAGGATGAAGAAACCATGATGACATCAGGGTCGAGAAGAGGTCTTAGGAGAACATTTCGAAGGTATAACCAACCTCGTCTATTTTCCGATGATTCCCCTGAGCACTACTATCCACCTCAGAACCCACAATACTCTTTTGCTCCACCTGAGTATGTTGTCCAGCCACCAAGACACCCCAGAAGGCGAGCATCAGCACTGCAAAATCTCCACCAACCTCCACAAAATTTTCAAGTGCCGTATAACCCACATCCAAGCAAGGGGTATAGAGGAGAACAAAGGTTGAAAGATAATTTTACACCAATAGGAGAGTCTTATGCAAGCTTGTTTGAGAAATTAAAGCATTATGACATGATTGCACCAATTCCTCCAAATCATGTGAACCCACGTGCAAGAAGCTTTTACCCTTCTAAAAGGTGTGAATACCATTCAATGCCCAGGGGCACGATGTTGAAAGCTGTCGGGATTTGGAAAGAGAAATAGAAAGGATGATCCATGAAAATCTGATTGTGATCCAAGACAGTGACACCCAGAATATCACGCAGAATCCTTTACCTGCACATGATGATGCACACTTTGTGGGGATGCTGCGTAATGACATGGAGTATGAGAATCCTCTCGAGAACTTGCCGACTGAAAATGGAGAAGGCCATGGTGATTCTGATGAGCACATTTGTGGCTAAATGTCAAGCTCAGCAATTGAAAAGTCATTCCCTCCTCACGAGGAAGGAATCTTGGTAGCTTGTTTTGATATTTTTTCTATTATCTGGGTTATTTCAGGGTTGTGATCCAGATTTTATTTGTTTTATTGAGTCAAACTCTTCTATCCCTCTTTTCTATTTGTGTGAGTCTTGTTTGTCTGTTTTGTTGCTATTTTCATTATCCCGGTTATTTTAGGGTTGTAACTCGGATTTTAGGTTGTTTGTCTTGTTGTTAAACCCTTCCATCCTTTACTCAATGAAATATAGTTTGTCTGTTTGTGTCATGCCATGCTTAGTTCTTTTCCCGCTAGTTTTAGTGATGTGACATGCATGCGGAATTTTGGGCCAGATCTTAGCAAATTGATTTAAGCTTGAATTGGATAACTAAGAACAAGACACTTTTGAGGATGAATAAAGAGTTGAAATACTTTGGAATTAAGGACGAGTGAAATTCACTTTCAAATCATTGTGAAGATCAGGTTAGAGGAAGAACCAATTGAAAATTGGTGGAAAGTTAAGATTAATGGACGGAAAGTGTTCTTTGACCATGACACATCAAGAAGACATACATGTTCATCAACGTTATGATTGCAAAAAGATAATATGTTTGGCGAGGCTGGGAGGCCCTTTTTTTGCTACCCAAACACTTTATACCCTTTGTTACCCCTTTTGAGCTTGTGTTAGTTTCTTTGACCACCCTATTTTGGAATCAAGTTTAGAGTCAAAAGTCCCAAAAAAAAGAAGAGAAAATGAAAAAAGAAAAGTCCATGTCCCAAGAGTACAAACTGGGGCAATTCTAGAAAGTTCAAATAAAAAAAAAGAGAAGAAAAGAGCAGTCAAATGTCCATGCCCCCAGAAAATAGAAGTTTGGGCAACTTGTTTTGAAAAAAAAAGAAAAAAAAGAAAAATGAAAAAAAAAAGAAAAAAAAAAGAGAAAAAAAAAGCAAGACGAAGAAAAAGAAAGAAAGAAAGAAAAAAAATATAGTTAGGTCAGATGTTTGAAGTATGTTAGACCCGATTCCTTAGAAAAAAGGATACGTAGGCAACCTTACACGGTTCAGTCCAACCAAATAAGAGTCTAAAAAATCCCAAAAAAAATCCCGAGTATTTGAACTGGGGCATAGATTTTATTTCACTTTTGAAAGAATCGATTCCAAGAGTTTTAAGTCCACAACCCCTCATTTTGAATCTACTTTGAGTCTTCTTGTCGTCCTTTCTTTTCAACCCTATCCAAAAACCTTCCAAATAAAGACCCCCTGATCAGCCTTCAAGAATGCCAAGAAATGCATGCAATGAGCAACAATTGTCATACGACATAGAACACTGCCAAATTGCTCACAACGGGAAAAAAAGAAGAGAGTCTTACTAGTGAAAACCCTCACGGGCACTGTAAGGCGACAATAAGCAGAGATGAATAAATGAGAGAGACTTGTCGGTGAAAACCCCTCGGGGCACAACTACTCGATAGTGAGTCGTGAAGCTGATGCAAAGGATTGACATAAACAAGCCTGACTTCAAAGGTCATGGACATGATAAAAGGAAAGGTTAGATCAGTTTGATAGATCGACCATTAAGTCCAAAATGCATGTCATGATCATTAAGGCTAGTTATTGGAAACAAAAACTCTTCCCATGTCCTTCCCGACAGGGGAATTTCTTGTTAATACTATTTCTTTGCATCATTGTGTCCTTCACTCTGAGTCAGTCCTTCTCAAAACAAGTAAGAAAAGATTTCAATTTCTGCTATCAGCTTTTCAGTTGCACAAATTGAATTTGGCCAGCATATTCAGTTGTTACAGTCAACATGCATTGCGGATTCATGAAGAGGCTTCCCCCAAAAGACCCTTGTCAGCCTACTTGGCGCAAACAAAGATAACTGGTGATTCCCTCTGACAGTCAAATTCCTCCAAAAGGCAAGAAGCCATTCAAGATATCAGAAAAGGTCGTCTAAGCAAAGCTCTCCTGTTGTGATAAGTCTGACTGAGCCACAAATACAAATGGTACTGGGTGTGAAACAATCAGGGTTGATGCTGAGCAAATCGCTGGAAACCGACTCATGATTGAGCAAGAGCCAACCTGCTCAGGACGCAAGGCCACAAATCGACCACCACTTTCAAAACTGACAAATTTTCTTTGTTTAAAACAGAATAAAACAGTGCAGAGAAAGTGATTAAAAAAAAAGATGGAAAATGAAAGAAAAACGAAAAAAGAAGAGGAAATGAAAAGAAGAGAAGAGATGACAAAGGGAAGTTCTCAAATCTTTGCCTTTATTTGTCTTGTTAGTGTGCACAAATTTTGCCATTGCTCTTCACGTTTTTCCTCCTAGGATAAAAATACCTAGTCTGATGGACTTTCCTCTCAAGAAATCTTAGTCTGATGAATCTTTCTCCTAAGATATAAAAACACCTAGTCTGATGAATTTTCTCCTAGGATTAAAATCTTAGTCTTATGAATCTTTCTCCTAGATAGAAGATCTAGTCTGATGAAATTTCTCCTAGGACAGAAATCTTAGTCTGATGAATCTTTCTCCTAAGATAACAAAAAAAAGGACCTAGTCTGATGAATTTTCTCATAGGATCGAAATCTTAGTCTGATGAATCTTTCTCCTAAGATAACAAAAAAAAGGACCTAGTCTGATGAATTTTCTCATAGGATCGAAATCTTAGTCTGATGAATCTTTCTCCTAAGATACAAAAAAAAAAAGAAGAGAACCTAGTCTGATGAACTTTCTCCTAGGATAGACGTCTTAGTCTGATGAATCTTTCTCCTAAGATAAGAAAACCTAGTCTGATGAATTTTCTCCTAGGATAATTTTTTTTTAAAAGAAGAAGTCTTGTTTAAAAAAAATAGTTTATTTATGTCCTCAGAAAATAAGCATCAGGGAAATTTGTTTAAAAAAATGAATTTCTCATTAGAAAAAGATTGATTGAAAAACAAAAATCCTTCTTGGTTCGTTTTAGCATTGGGTATACAATTCCCTAGTCTTGATGCCAACATAGGGTCTCCACTCTCTAGTTGATGCCAGCATAACCTGATGCGTACATAGGGTATTCACTCCCTAGTTGATGCCAACATAGGGTCTCCACTCCCTAGTTGATGCCAGCATAACCTGATGCTAACATAGGGTCTCCACTCCCTAGTTGATGCCAACATATGGTCTCCACTCCCTACTTGATGCCAGCATAACTTGATGCCAACATAGGGTCTCCACTCCCTAGTTGATGCCAACATATGGTCTCCACTCCCTACTTGATGCCAGCATAACTTGATGCCAACATAGGGTCTCCACTCCCTAGTTGATGCCAGCATAACCTGATGACAACATAGGGTCACCACTCCCTAGTTGATGATTTTCCAACATAGGGTCTCCTATCCCTAGTTAGTTTTATTTTAGACATAGGGTCTCCACTCCCTAGTCTTCTTTTCGAACATAGGGTCCCCACTCCCTAGTTGATTTTATTTTAGACGTAGGGTCTCCACTCCCTAGTCTCCTTTTCCAACATAGGGTATCCACTCCCTAATTGATTTGATCTTAAATGCAGGGTACACCACTCCCTGATATCTTTGCCAATATAGGGTACTCCATTCCTTGGCCACATTTTCCCAACATAAGGTACATCAATCCTTAGTTGAGGCATCATTTCGACAATAAGGAAACACCATCCCAAAAAAAAATGTTACTTTCGGGGTACACTATTCCCGACCCTTTATTGCTTTCAATAATGAAATAGTTTAGAATTTTTGCTACAAATAACTCACGAAATATTCCTAGTGAAAACTGGGGCAGAAAAATTTCGTTCGTTTGTTGTTTTGGTGTCTAAGCAGGTTTTACCTCGAGGCACATGGTTCGAGATGACCCAAAAGAAGAAGTCTCAAATTAGAGTAAAGGAAAAGAAGAAAAAGAAAAGAGTTGAACCCAAAGTACAGAAGCAGAAAAGATGTAGACTGCTCAAGAAAAATTGAAGTCACAAGCTATGTGTCATGACCCAAACTTCTAACTCAGGTTGTGATGGCGCCCAACACCGGAGTCAGGCAAGCCAACACTTGTTTACTAACGAGGTTACCTTAATTAATAAGATATTCAAATGTTTGCCAAGTTTTAAGTTAAGAATTGTTAAATGAAAACGGATAAGTTAGGCAACTCGAATCAATGAAACCCAAAACCATGAGCCAACATATACAATTTAGCAAAAATACTATAAGGTCTACTACGTGTGCCAGGACCTAGTGTCACAAGTCTACGGGCGGTCTAGTAGAATATATAAAATATGATAGAATAATTGTGCCACTGTCTGAAGGAAATAGACAGAAATAACAAAAGACAAATCCAAAGTGCTGCTGAGATACGCCAAGGGGAGTAGCTCACCATGGAGTCAGGTACAGAGTATGATCTCAAGATCACGCTCCGGTCAGATAACCAGATGCACCTGCCTTAGAACCTGTACAATTAACTACAGAAGTGTAGCATGAGTACATATAAACAAATATGTACCCAGTGAGTATCCCGTCGAATCTCGAAGAAGTAGTGACAAGAGGCCGACGTGATACTTACTAGGGTCGACCGTGCTAGAACCACGAAATTCGGGAGTTCCTAACACCTTCTCCCGGGTTAACAGAATTCCTTATCTAGATTTCTGGTTCGTAGACATTTTTAAACAGAGTCAAAAATCTCCTCGGTTTGGGATTTCAATAAATGGTGTCTCCGAACACCGTCAAAAATCCAAGTGGCGACTCTAAAAATCAATCAATAAATCCCAAATTCGAATAATGTCACTTTAATTGGAAAAACTCCCTTATCCCACCCTTACCGGGAGGGAAAAAGGAGGTGTGGCAGAAATGATCTTTCCGAGTGACTTTGTTAATCTTCCTATAGTTTATGCACACTCTCCCCCCGATTACCGTTCTTGTAGGGATCAACTCGTTCTTGTCATTTGTTACCACAATCATGCCCCCTTTCTTTGGGACACATTGCACCGGAGAGGTCCACGAGGTATCGGAAATAGGGTAAACAACCCCGGCATCCAACCATTTTATGATCTCCTTCTTCACTGCATCTCGCATTACTTAATTTAATCTTCTTTGATGTTCAATTGAGAGTTTGGCATCCTCCTCTAAAATAATCATGTGCATGCAAAAGGCGAGGCTTATACCCCGAATATCCCCCAATGTCCATCATATAGATTTCTTCCTGTTTTGGAGCACCGCCAAAGTAGAACCTACCTTCACGTTAGTCAAGAGAGAGGAAAGAATAACAGGTAAAGTAGAACATGGGCCAAGAAACTCATACCTCAGATGTGGAGGCAATGGCTTTAACTCCAAAGTGGGAGTCTCCTCGATTGAGGGCATTGTTGGAGGAGTCTTTCGGTTCTCAAGATCTAAGGATAATATTCTTGATTCATAAGTGTACGACCCCATCCCTTGAAATGCATTTACATATTCCACATAACCTTCCTTCACATCATCATCATGATTAATCAATATAGCTTCCAAGGTATCATTAACATTCATCACGACACTAACATCATCAACAATCACTTCGGTCACTAATTCCACAAATGAACAAACTTTATTGATATTCGGTTGTCTCATAGATTTGCACACATGGAAAACCACATTTTCATCGCCCACCCGGAAGGTGAGCTCACCGGCTTCCACATTAACTAGAGCCTTCCCGTAGCAAATAAAGATCTACCCAAGATGATAGGCATCTCATAGTCCACCTCGCAATCAAGAATCACAAAGTCTGCCGAAAAGATGAACTTATCAACACGAACAAACACATCATCAATAGTCTGATCCTCCATTTGCAACCTCATAGATGTGGTTCTTGGTTGTCCAATTCCCAAGTTTTTGAACACAGAGTAGGGCATCAAGTTGATACTTCCCCCTAAATCACATAGAGCTTTGGCAAAGTCGGGGCTCCCAAAAGTGCAAGGGATTGTGAAAGCGCCAGGATCTTCCAATTTCGGAGGCATTGAGTGCAAAATAACACTCACTTTATGTGTCATCTTGATAGTCTCACATTTCATTGATCTTTTCTTTGTTACCAAATCCTTCATGAACTTTGCATAACCAAGCATTTGTTCCAACGCCTCAACCAATGGCACATTAATGGATAAACTCTTCATCATGTCAATAAACTTCTTGAATTGGTTCTCACTATTTTTCTTGGTGATCCTTTGAGGGTATGGAGGAGGGGGCCTTGGCATGGGTGCCTTGGCCTTTGGCACTACCGGTTTCGGTATATCAATCACGTGTTCCCTAGACAGGTTCACTTCTTGTGTCTCCTCCACATTCTCATCAATATCAATTCTCACTTATTCATTAGCTTGAACCACATTGCTTGGAATTTCATCTTCTTAAATCACTTCATCATAATCCACAACTCTTCTTTAGTTTGAGGTTGTTGCCTCCCCACCTTTTCCACTCTATGTGGTTAAGACCATGGCATGTCCCGTGTTTTTCCCACCCTTCGGGTTCACCACTGTATCACTAGGTAGTGCCCCAATTAGGACGAGTGTTTAAAGCTTGCAAGATTTGCCCTAATTGAACCTCCAAACTTCGAATTGAAGTGTTGTGGGAGGCTAGTTGAGCATCACACTCGGAATTTTTCTCCATCATCAGTTTGAACATATTTTCAATATGTCCCATCTCATTATTGGACAAACTAGAACCATAGGACGGACAAGAAGGCGAAATGCTTGGTTGTTGATACATCGGGGGATTTTGAAAGCCCGACCCCCGATTCCCTTGGTTATTATTGTTCCACCCCCTTGGTTATTGCCTCCAAAGTATCCTTGATTTTTCCCATCCCAATTGCCTTGATTATTGTTATTGTTCCAATTACTTTGATTGTTGTTAACACCACTCCAATTGCCTTGGTGGTTTTGATTGTTCCAATTTCCTTGGTTTCCTTGAGAACACCATTGTTGTTGATTCGGTCCTTGAGAATTATTTCTTTGCCCTTGGTAGTTGTTGACATATTGCACTTCTTCTTCTTGCTCATTGTACGAATCACCTTGGTCATACCCACTATCATCTTGCACAAATTTTTCCGGACGGTTTTTCACTTGTTGACCTTTTTTCCGTCTATTGTTCATCATCATATTGACACCTTCCATTGCATGCGTTTGCTTCGAACCTTGCACTTGTTAAAGTTTATCTTTGGCCAATTGATTCATTGTGGTCGTCAACTCGGTAATTGCTTGCCCATGATCATGCAATTCCTTATGGAGGTGAATCACATTTGGATCACCTTGAGGAACATTGGCTCTACTTTGCCATGCTGGTTAAGTATCATCCATTTTATCAAAGATTTCAGAAGAATAGGCATATGGCATTGTCATGAATTTCCCATCGGCAAGTTGATTTACCACACATTGATTTTTCGTGTTGAACCCGCTATATAAGGTTTGTTGGATCATGGCCTCAGTCATATCATTATTCGGGCACTCTTTAACCATGGTACTTTATCTCTCCCAAATCTCGTGCAAAGGCTCGTTGTGTTCTTGCTTGAACGCTAGAATCTCATCCCGAAGTGTAGCCATATGCCCCGAAGAAAAGAACTTGGCAAAATGAATATTTCCTCCAACACATCCCATGTATGGATGGAATGGTTGGGAAATATTTCTAACCAATCCAATGCCTTTCCCCGTAGAGAGAAGGGAAATAGCCTCAACCTCAGCGCATCCTCAGAGTCGTTGGTCTGTTTGCTCCCCCCAACAAGTATCTACAAACCCTTTGAGGTTCTTGTGTGCATTTTGACTCGGAGACCCGATGAGTAATCCTCGTTGCTCAAGCAATGTAAGTGTCACATTGGTGATCTGGAAGTTGCCCGCCCTAATGAGGGTCCAGACTATGGAACTTGCATAACACTCGTTCGGCAACACCCGGTGTGTTGCTGCTCTTGGTGGAGATGGGCGAGGGACGGGAATATTATCATGAGGCGGTCGGCCTCGCATATTTGCTTGAGGTTAGGGATGTACCTCATCACCTTGATCATCATCCGCTTCCTACCCCATTGGAGAATTTCCGAGGGGATCATTGTTGAGAACCATTTTCTTACCTATAATCAATTCACAAACAAAATTAGTAACCCAGAAGGAAAATAAGACAAGTCACACAAAAAACTAAATATATAGCTAAATCCATTTTTTTAGCTCCCCGGCAACGACGCCAAAAATTGATGTCGCCCAAACTCGCACCACTAATTGGAATTGTGAGGCGGCCGATGCAATTATAAATACCCAACGCGAGTCGGGGTCGATTCCATAGAGAGATTTGTGTGGGATTAGGTATATATCTAGTCTGGTGTATGACGTGCCCAAGATTGCACTTCCACATATTCAGTTGCTTCTTTACTACTTCTAGTTTGTATGCTAATGCTTGTAATTCTAAAGCTAAGAGACAATGTTTTTGGTTTTTTTTTTCCAGGTTATAGAAGATCCCTGGTTGTGACTTCCACCTAGTTGGTTACCTAACGGATTTAGAGTTTTAGGGCATGTTTGGTTGATCGGTGTAAAGACCCGTAAAATTTCATGTCTAAAAATAATGCCCAAATAGGTCCCCGTGTTGTTATAACTATAGAAATTCGTAAAAATGAACCTTTTTTAAGTAAAAGTGCCCCGGGACTTAAAAGATAATTTTTTCCAGAATTGCGCAGATCTGCGGTACACTATGCGATCGCAGATCAAGTATGCGGACCGCATAGTGGTCGCATACTTGGACATCCTTTTGTCCAATTTGAGGACAACTATGCGGCCCAAGATGCGATGGCATTTTGGGAATGCGGACCGCATAACTGTCGCATTCTTGCACCTCCATTTTTGCGGAGGAGGTTATGCGACGCACTATGCGATCGCATAACAGGTATGCGGACCGCATAGTTGTCGCATACTTGGGCAGTCCATGTTCCATTTTTGGCCCATTTGAGGGCCATTTATGCGACAGGAATGCGGACCGCATAGCAGGAATGCGATCGCATTCCTGACCGCATTTCCTGCTTCAGGGCTCTTTTAATTTCTAATTTTACACCCGAACCCCAGTTTAATAAAGCACCCCTCCCCTTCATTTTAACATCTATCTGAACAAAAATAGAGAGAAGGGAGAGTGGGTTTAGTGAGAGAAAGTCTTCTTCTTCATCAATTGGTCCATCATCCCTACTCAGGCCCGGAAATTATCGAGTAATCTTCATCTTCTTCGCTCTAAGAGGTAAGTCCCCACCCATTTCCTTTTAATTCTCAGGTTTTAGCTAAAAAGGGGTAGAACACATAAATTGATTCTTGAAAATGAAGGTCGATACATTGCATGCATGTGAGTTAAACTCCATAGTCTAGTAAAGGGAAACGAGTTTGGGTAATTATTCACAAAAAGGGGGTTAGTAATCTAAGGGGTCACATAGCATTCGATAAAATGCCTAAATGAGTTGAGTTATGTTCATAGTTCCTAATTCTAAGTCAAAATATGTCACATTGTGGACTAGATTGATGGTGCTCGATGGTTCGGTGAATCGTGATAGATATAAAAAGGGAATTTCGACTCAAGGTATGTATGGCTAACTTTAATCTTCGTAGAGTCACCTTGTTGGTGTCCGGGCATTTGGTATGGGTTTCTTGCTGAATATATGTGAAATTTATTGTCCGGTTGTGTTGAGGTGTAAGATTTCATTCTCTGATTTTCTTAGTTGATTACCATGCTAATTGAGATTGTGAAGGGTGATTCTCCGTGCCTATATTATCATGTGTAAGGCTCGTTAAACATTCAAATATGTCGATATGAGAGTATGTGCTACTAAATGAAAGAATGTTAATGTACCCTAATGTGGTAATGTATTTAATTTCAAAGGCCGTGTGTGTCCAATGACGAACAGGAATTTGTGAATTGACTTAGTTGAGTTAAACAATTTTGGCAACACCATATATGAATCATTGTTTGGTAAGAATCATTGTGCCTTGATTTCACATAGTAATGGGTTGATATGAACTTATGTTCTTGATGATGAAAATCCTTGTGATGTAATTGATTGGTTGTTGTTGCTATCAAATATGATTGTATGGTGGGATCGGGTTGCGCACCGCAACACGAAGTAATAAAGGTGGAAAGGTGATAAGGGTGAGATGTGATTGTACGGTGGGATCGGGTTGCACGCCGCAACACAAAGTAATAAGGGTGGATAGGTAATAAGGGTGAAAGGTGAATGTACGGTGGGATCGGGTTGTGCGCCGCAACACAAAGTAATAAGGGTGGAGAGGTAATAAGGGTGAAATGTGAACAGATGAACAATTGAAATGAGTAACTGTGAAATCTTCATAGTGATTTTCTATATATTTATGTGGTATCTGTGTGGTTTCCCTGACTGTCTTCCAATTGTGTACCATTTGATTTTACTTAGAATAAACTTTGTTCATACATATTAGTACTATTCAACGGTACTAACGTCCCTTTTGTCGGGGGCGCTACATCTTTTATGTGGATGTAGGTGGTTCCATAGCAGGTAGCTCATCCCGCCGTTAGTGGTGCCTCCTCTTCATCTCTTCGGCAGTTCCGGTGAGCCCCATTTCCTCTCGGGGCCCTGTGTAGTCTATATCATCTATTTTGCATATGTTATGTCCTTTAAGGTATAGCCGGGGCCTTGTTGCCGGCAAGTATTGTGTAAGCTCTTAGTACTCTTAGAGGCTCCGTAGACATGATATGGGTTGTTCATATATGTATTTTGGGGCAGTAATTGTGTATACCCGTAATCGTGGTCCAAATCGGAAATATTGTATGTTTTGTGATTACCAAATGTTGAAAGGATAAAGGATGCGATGAACTCAAGTTGTAAATTCTTGCTTAAACTCTAAATTTCTAATTCGTATGGAAGAATGTATATTGAAAACACGGGGGTAACACGTTGGGTAGGAAAGGCAATCCAGGTCTGCTTGACTAGGTTCATCCAGTTAGGCGCCGGTCTCGTCCCTCGGTTTTGGAGCGTGACAATCGGAATACTATATAGCAATCATATGCGATTACTCACTCTATACCTCTTGGTAGTTTGAGTTATTTTGCCCAATTTGTCTTTCTCAAGTCCAAATAGATATTTCACGAAACAAGTGACAAAAGCTCAAGTCGGGTCTTACTATCTCTAGATCCGGCCCTTTAATTGGGGCAATCAATTTCTTGAGTTCATCCCAATTTCTTGTTAGCCAAGTTTTCCTAGACTTTGTGTCACTTTCTCAAGTAGAGACCAAGTCAATTAGGCATGAATCAGTGTTTGCAACCATCAATTATCAAATTCAAACAAGAACTAGGCTAAATATCATATACCCAATCATAAATAAGCCCCAAATCAATCACCCTGTCACGCCCCAAAACAGAGGGGCGCGGTCGGCGCCTAACCGAGTGACCCAGTCAAGCAAGCCTGATTAGCCTTTCCTACCCGACTCATTTCTCCCCGTGTTTATAGCATACATTATTTACATTAGTTAACAAGAGATAAATCAAAAGCATATATTTATAACTTTAAGTCCATTTTCCTCTTTCACCGTTACCAACATTAGATCTTCCCAAAATATACATGCTAATTACAATATTCACGATATGGAATCACGATTACGATTAAATCCAACAACTACCCAAAATCTATATACATAACCCACATAAGTGTCTACGGAGCCTCTAAGAGTTCTGAGAAATATACATTGACCTGCCGGCGAAAAGACCCCGGCTATACCTCAAAAGGGATAGCATACTAAAAAGAAATCAACATGTAACTACACACGGCCCCGAGAGGAAATGGGGCTCACAAGAACTGCTGAAGGGAGGAAGAGAAGCACCACTATCAACAATCGGTGCTACCTGCTACAGAACCACCTACATCCATTTAAAAGATGTAGCACCCCCGACAAAAGGTACGTTAGTACCATTGAATAGTACACATACCCTAGAAAGGATAAACATCAATGGGCAATGATACAAATAGAGACATCATATATCAATTCACCGAAGTAAGGGAAAACACAAATAAGAGTCACCATGTTTCTTATCCCGTTTTTCCATCTTTTGGTTAATGATCTTTTAAGTTCAAGTGTTATTATTATTATTACGGAACCACCGTGTCTTTGTCACACGAATTCCGGTCTCGGACCGACCGGCTAAGCCATCCTAGGTGAGGCCCTCAACAACATCATAACTCATATCATGACCGTGGCATGTTCACACGGAGTCCGGTATATCACCGGCTGGATCCAGTCTCTCACCGGCGGAATCAACATCATATCTCAATTTCATGTATCCATGTGTACGGCATGTAGTTCGATCCCGGCCCGATCAGATAGGCCATCTCACCCTAGGACATTCCCCGTCATTTCTTTGATATTTTAGTTCACTTTTATCATTTTCCATCTTTTGATTCACATCTCATATCATTTCACTCTTTTGATTCATATTCATATTATTTCAATCCTTTGGTTCATATTTCACGTCAATTCAACCCTTTGATCCATATTTCATATTAATTCAATCCTTTGATTCATATTTTGTATCAATATTTCACATCTACCACAACCATCACATAAGAGGATTCACACCCATAGTAAAGGAAGGAGCATAATGGTCACAATTCATACTTTCAATTAGCATAACAACATGGTAGTAACATGGAACGGCATAGAAGCAAGAATTCCTACACTTGACACATAAGACACAAAAATTCCATAGAGAATCAAACAAGAGAATCATACCCGGAAAGTGAACAACAATAGGTTTATCCTATGAATATTAGAGTTAGCCATACATACCTCGATTTGGGATTTTTCCCTAGATTTCTACCACAATCACCGGACCTTCTAGCACCTTCAATCTAGTTCACAATGTGGCATAATTGAACTTAGAATTAGGAATAATGATCATGTCTTGAACTCATTTGAGCTTTCTATCAAACACTAAGTGTTCTTTTAGATTAAATGGCCTCTTTTTAGTGAAAGCTTACTCTAACCCATTTCCCTTCACTAGATTATGACTAGTTGGTTACATGCATGCAAGATTCCTACCCCCATCTTCATGAACTCACCTAACCATGTTTCCTTTTAACAAAAAATCTGGAAATTAAGGTTGATGGGGTAGATGCTTACCTCTTGTAGTGAAGAAAATGGTGTCGTACTCGATCAACTCCAGGCCTGAGTAGTGATGGTGGATTAAATTGATGAAGTTGGGACTCTCTCTCACTAGAACCCACTCTCTCTTATCACTATTTTATCAGAAAATAATTAAAATTATGAAAGGATGGGTGTTATATTAGGCTGGGGGTCGGGTTTTAAAAATCAGAAATTAGAAGCCTCGATGCAGGTTTGCGGTTCGGAATGCGATCGCATTCCGGTTATGCGGTCCGCAAACCTGCCGCATTATTGGCCCTCAGCTGGGCCAAAAAGAAAAGGAATCTGCCCAGGTATGCGGCAACTATGCGGTCTGCATATCTGTTATGCGATCGCATAGTGCGCCGCATAAATCCCTCCGCAAAAACTCAGGTGCAATTACGCGACAACTATGCGGCCCGCATACATGATATGCGATCGCATTTTGGGCCGCATAGTTGTCCTCAAAATGGACAGCAATCTGTCCAACTATGTGACCACTGTGCGGTCCGCATACTTGATATGCGATCGTATAGTGGATCGCATATTCACACAACTGGAAAAATTCTATCCTCTAAGTCCTGGGGTACTTTTCCCTCCAAAAACGTCTGATTTAAGAAATTCTATAGTTATATCAACATGGGGATCCATCCGGGAATTGTTTCTAGTTAAGAATTCTACGGGTCTTTACACACTCATTAAGTACCCATACTAGAGTTGGGTCACAACCCTAGCTAAGGGTTTAGCTACTCATAGAAATGAAGAAATTAAAGAAGAAACTAAGATAGAATTCATAATAGATGATTAAGGGAAGAAAATGTAATGTTAAAATGTTAAACTATTACAACGTTACCTAATACAGTAAAGAAAAATGATTATCTATTCTCAGGTGCACCAAACTTAAACTAAAAATGACAAAAAGATCTATTTATACCCAGCTAAAATTATCGGACAAAATTGCCCTTGTGGAGGTTGTGCAGCCGCACAATTCTGTGTGTGGTCCGTACTTTGAGGTTGTCTTGACATGGTGGCATTCTGCGGTCGCATAAATCTGAGTTGCGGCCGCACTTCCTCTGATTGTGCGGACCACACATTTCTGAGTGCGGCCGCACTCTTGATCTTGGGTTGGAACTGGGCACTTTCTGCATACCGCACATATATGAATGCGGCCACACAATAATGTGCGGTTCGCACTTCTTCAGCCCCTCAAAACACAACTCTTTGAATCTTGTCTTCTGCAGCCGCATAATAATTGTGCGGTCCGCATTTTGTGAAGGGAATTTGTTAGTGACTCTTTAGAGTTTGCGGCCACACACAGTATTGTGCGGTCCGCACTTTGGTCCTTTTTGCCTTGTTTTGGTCCTTGTTCAATTTTACTCCTCTTTGAGTTGATTTTCATTTCTTTGGCTCTTTTCCCTATATTCCTACAAGAAAGCACATTCCATTAGTTCTCGGGAGTACATTTGAGCATTTTTTAACTAAAATGCAAGTAAAAGAGAGCAAATAAGCAGTTAAAATCCCTACTTATCATGCGGTTCTAGAATGAATAACCTATATATAGTTTGTTTTTCCTTATTATAATGAATAAAAATAGATGTTACTACCTTCTAGCTAGTTTTTCAAAGATTAATACATGAAGTATCTGTTGAGGAGGACAGAGACGCAGGATAAGTAGGGACCAAAATAGACCTGTGTGGTTGAGCCCTCGCACCTGTGTCTCTGCCCTCCTCAACTCTGGTTTGATTATGTGGTTTCGCATCTGCGCTTCCCCGCCCGCACCTGCAAACTCAGCCCACTAAGACACAACCCGCACATGCGGCCAAGTCTTCGCAGGTGCACAAACACTAGATCCCAGCAGCCTTCAGCAATCTTCTAAGTTCAAACATGTTCCGCACATCGCCTGAATAGAACCCGAGGCCCCTGAGACCTTGTCCAAACATACCAACAAGTTCTTAAACATAAAATAGGCGTGCTTTAACCCTCAGAACACATAAAACAACATCGAAACTAAAATTCACTCTCCAAATTCAAATTGAATCAATTTATGAACTTCAAACTTTTTCAACTAGCTCCGAACACGTCGAATCATACTTAGACAACTCGGAATGATGCCAAATTTTGCGTACAAGTCATAATTCACCATACTAACCTATTTTCGGGCTCAAAATCCCAAACGGATCTCTATAACACCAATATCTACTTCAAACAAAATTCAAAGAACTAGAGAACCTTCAATGCGCCAACTTTACACATTAGGCGCTGAAACGCTCCTGGATTACTCGAAACTCTATCCGAACATACGCCCAAGTCTAAAATCATCATACGAACCTATTGGAACTATCAAATCCTAGTTTCAAGATCCTTTACTCAAAATATTGACTCAAGTAAAACTTGGTCATCTTAGGCCACTATTAAGGAACCAAGTGTTCCGATATCAAACCGAACTCTTCCAAACCCAAGCCAACCATCCCCACAAGTTATAAAATAGAAAAGCATATACAGGGAGTCTTAATTAGGGAAAAGGGAATCTAGAAAGTAAAATGACATGTCGGGTCGTTACTACTGTTTATTTGAAATATTGTATCTTTTACATTTTTATCTTCAAAAGGTTTCAACAGTGAAAGTTGTTGCTCAACTGACTGTGTAGGACCATCTTTCAAGAAATATTTAGAAGATTGCAGTCTTGACTCTATTGTCTTTCCAAGTATGTCTTCATAATACTCCACAAAAAGCCTTGCTCTTTTGTCAGGTTATGTTTGCCAATATCACGTATTATCCTTGAGATGTGTTATGGCCTATTTCAACTTCCTTTGATTTATAACAAAGTAAAACTACTTTGCATTATCATCACCCAATCTGATCCAACTAGCTTTACTCCTCTGCTGGAGATACAATTCTACCAAATATGATGACTGCCTAAATTTTTTATTAGCTTGTGATTCCTATTGTTGAAGCTCTACATTGGTTGGATACATATGCAGTTGTTGCTGAACTTGCTTAGGGGCCTTCGTATCTTCAATTGCTTATGAGACTAAGTAATGAGAAGACATAATATTTAGGCCTTTCAACTTATTCTTCAACACTTTCAATTTATTTACCACCTTATAAATTTTGCATCCCACGAAGACAATGTTCTATTATTCACTAACTGTAATACCAAAGAGTGGATGATGAGTCCTCACATTACTAAACTAGAAGGATCTTTTGGCTTTATTCTTCCTATGGATAGAGAGATTTTAGCAGGACAATAATCACCGATAGCCTCTTAGAGAAACACAGTTCTACATGAAGGCATCTCATCCAACCATACTCCATTGACAAAAACCCAAGCTATTTTTGAAAAAATCCTATGTTCACCATACTTATTATTCCATGTGTACTTGTTACCTTGAGCTGGTACTTCTAGCATGCTGTATTCTATCACACAATTGTGAAAATCTACTTCTGCCCATGTTACTGTATTCCCCCTATTTTATCGCCAGCTTTCAAAACTGAGGTGAAACCACCAAGAACCGTCCAAGGTTGGGAACACGTCATGTTCCTTTCTTCTCTTGTGTTGAAGGCATAAGCATACGTCAAGTCAAACGACAATTTAAGAGGAATGCATTGAACCTCACATGTGATTTATTGAGTTGATATTAATCGGAGTAGCCTTAAAATAATTAGGTCTCTAGGTGATCCATATTCTACCATTGCAGTGGCATTCAAGATTTGAGACAGAGTCTCATCCCACAAACAACATGTCAACAATCTGTTCTAATCTATTACTTTTTACTTTAGTTTCTAGAAAGCCTAGTAAGTCTACTCTTTCTTCATTGCAACGGGACTTTACCTCCCTTTGCTTATTAGGGACATTAAGCCCCCTAACATTCCAGCTGAGCAAGCTATCCATTCCCGGCATGAAGTATTGGAGAGCCACCTACATTAAGACCTGAGCTTATTCTACTAGTATTAACTTCCTGTCCATGTAGTACTTGAAAGGAGTTTGAACTAGTAACATGGTGTGCCTGCTTTGGTTGAGTTTTACTGATCCTCAGAGGAGTTTGCCATCCTTATCCTCTCCCTTGTTCCTGTTTATCATGATGGCTTGTCAATTCTACAGCCTCTGTTATGTCAACCTTCTTACCCCGATCAATTCTCTCTTGAAAGAATGTTGTTAAACACCAAGGGGTCGTTTGGTTTGAATACGGGTTATGCCGGGATAAGTTATGCTGGGATTAGTTATACTAGTATTGCTTTTTATATATCCACTGTTGGTATGTTGTATTAAAAATAACAATTGCATAATTTCTAAGAAGAAGGTATAAGTTAGCTCGGCACTAGTTTTCCCACCCTCTACAAGGTATAAATTATCCTTGTACTAATTTTAATCCTCGGATGACTTATACCAAATTTGCTAACCAAACAAAGTATTAAAATGGTACTAATTTTTTATATTAACACTATATATTCTTATACCTCATACCAAACGACCCCTAATAGTAACATATATATAGTCGGACAGTAAATAAATTCGTTATGGACTATGTTTATACTGTCACCGCTAAATCTTTTCTCGTTTTTAAAATTTGCACCAACAAATTTCACTACAAGAAATCAGACTTTTAGTGGCGACAACAGTCGCTACAAAAGCCCACAAAGTCGCTACTAAAGATATATAGTAGTGACCTTAAGGTTGCTGCAGGTACAACCGTTACTGAATGTTTTTTGTGACGACTCATTGGGGTCGCCACAAAAAGATACTACAAATAGTTAATAAATATGCCACAAAAAAGAGTTTCACAGAACAAATTTTAGGAAGGTCGCTACTGTATGAATACAATTAGTAGCAATTTCAGTCGCCACTAAAACCTTTTATAGTTTAAGTGGCAACGCTTGTCGCTACAAT
This sequence comes from Nicotiana undulata, assembly GCA_005239495.1. NCBI lineage: Eukaryota > Viridiplantae > Streptophyta > Magnoliopsida > Solanales > Solanaceae > Nicotiana > Nicotiana undulata. The sequence continues at coordinate 83,575 of ML289484.1, forward strand.
AGCTTGAGGTTTAGTGGCAACCTTAATCTCCATAAATACTAATTGATTTTGCGGCAAGGTTCTGTCGCCACTAAAAACCTATTTTTTCAACAACTACAATGACCAAATTCTAATACATTTCAATCAAATTGCTACCAATATTTAAAGAATCTGGAATTATGCAACAACTAATAAAAACATATCTCAAGTCAAATATTATAAATACTTTCACAAATACAAAATTGGTTAAATACATACTATATAATATTCATTGTTCATTATCATTGTATGCATATACATACGACAAAAAATAAAAAGTAGAATATTAAGTGTCTTCATAATCCTCCTTGGTTAACGCCTCTTGTGTTTGTTTAAGAATCTTGTCCCTGCTATTAAGAAAAAATAACACATGATTACTTTGACAATCTCATAATTTAATGTTTAGTAGTAAAAGGGGTGATCACACATAACTTAACTATTTGTATAAGCTAATTAGGAAAAGAACCTCTTATATCAAGAGGGCTAAATAGGAAAGCCACCAATATCAAATACATTAACAATTAGAAGTAGATCCATATGCACCAGAAATGTACACTAACTTTTAAGAGCAACTCTAGAAGTGAAACAGAGACAAACAATTCAATTGAGCTCACTAGAAAAGTTTACTTTCTTGTAAGCTGATTAGGAAAATACATAAATTTGTTCACCGCTTCAACAATGCCAACATTCCAAGTCTTAATGCAAGATTTTTCTTTAACTACCATAACTGACCAAGTAGAATCTTAGAAATATTATAGTTGATTCTAAATTACTAGACCTAAAAGAATGTGAATCAACTATCATTATAGACAAAGAATCTAAAGCACTGGACTTAAAAAGAACGTTATATACTCCGGCCTAACCACCATTCTAGGGGCTCATCAATTTCCTTAAGTCTATAATCATCTTAACAAAGATTAAACATGAATTACTGGCCTATGGAAATCCAGTGCAATGATAAATTGCTAGAAAAAGGCATATGCTAACGGGAACGGGAACCCACAAACACTCCAGAGAGTTGCACACTAAAAAGGTTAGTGTTAGCATGATATATTCGATCAGTTGTCTCAACAATTTTAGCTGCTTCTCACTTCAGCTAAAATCATTTTTGCATATCATGACTTTGTTAGATAACTTAGCATAAATTCGCCAAATATAAGGGCACTTCAAAGAAATCGTGACGAAAAGGGCATCGATTCTAATTCAGAAAAAAGAAAGTGTAGGTAAGATTTATCGTAAGTCTTACTCCCAAAATAACTGTCAAAAACATATCACCTGTATATCACAAGATAAAACATATCACCTGTATATTGAAACAGACACTGCAAAATACTCATATCCTGACTCACTAAATTTTATTAAAATAAAGTTACTTTAACTTCTACAGATATGCAAAGTAAATAGATCGGATCAGGATTAAAGTAAATCATATATGTGAGTTGCAATAAAATGATACATTAGATGGTGATGGAAGTTGAAGTATGTATTTCCCGACATAATCATTGTTTCTAAATTCTAACTCATCATGTCACGCTTAAAGTGACAATATTGCAACCAAGAAGTTATCATTTCATGGCAAGCGATGCACTCCGAGAAGTGTGTAGTTTGGATAGTGCGGTGCAAGGTGATTCGAGCATGAAGCACCCTATTCTTGGAACTTGACTACAAAAGAAGTAATAACACAGAGAGGAAAGAATTTTACCTCTTGTAAAGTTAAGCAAATGAAAAGACATCAACCTTGGTATCATATTCCTCGTTCTTGAAAACCTCTGGAGCTACATATCTGCCTATTTATTGCACATGATTTTTCATTTCTTCTGGGAAAAAAGCATAAAATAAAAATGCTAGAAGAAATCCAAATATATATTCTCGATTACAATCAACAGGATCAGATCACAGCATCTCAACAAAAGAAAGCTTTTCTGAATCTAAAAGTAGTAAACATGAAGGATATTTGGTTTTAACATTAAATACTACTCGTTCTGTTGAATACCACTTGAGTTCATCTTCAAAAACTGCAGCATTGAACCTCTCTTTAAACCATTTCTGTAACAAGTTGTTTACACACTTTAATATGAGCTCATTTGGCTTAGCTTATTTGAAGTAGCTCAACGCTGAAAAAGCATTTTTAAGTTCTGAAAGAGTAGTTACGTGCTTCAATAGAATTATTGAAACTGATAATAAACAGAACCAAAAAGTCCTTACAAGAACCAACTTATAAGTTTACTCAAACACCTTCAATATGAGGCTGATCGTTAACATTCCTAAGTCTTGACAGAAAATTAGATAAGCATCTTACCTGATATGGTGGATTTCCAAGAATTGTCTTTCTGATGGCAGAACCAAGTGGAAAATCTCTAGACTCTTGTTCTACTATGATTGATGCTCCGGGCAGCCTATTTCCTCGCACATTTGATATATGTACAGTTGATGTGCATTTTCTTTCCTAGGTTGAACATAGCAGAACTAGTGTAAGTACACACACTGTCAAAGAATGTTACCATAAAACTAAGGATGTTGGGAAGTCATATACTCATCATATACTTCTCTATTGTTGATAAGTAAATGGCTGCAAAGAAACACTAGTAATAGCAATATTTAACATTGCCTCATCTAATCTCTGCATCAAAGCATGACATTGTCATTTGTACCAATCAAAACTGTTGCATAAATTCAATACCTAAAGTTCCCTTCTCAACAAATACCTGGAATGACAAGAGAGAGAAAGAAGAAGGAAATTAAGCACAAATCCACTCTTTAAAAATGACCAGCACACTGGCCTAGAAATGACATTTCCCACACATTTAACGGTTCCATTATCTGTTTTTAGGCTTGCTGGCGTTAACTGGTGCACAAGTTGGATCGTACTGGACTTCAATGTTAAAGAAAAGGCAAGAGTTCAGGTAAGTTTTTGTTGGTGTTATTACTGATTCTTGGTAAATATTTTTTGCCAAAGTTAGAGGCCTTAGTTGTATTTTGCATGTTATTTTCCTCTAGGAATGCCTTTTCAGGATTTAATCCAGAAATTGTTTCCAAGTACAATGCAAAAAAGATAACTTCAACAAGTGTTGAATATGGCATAGAGCTTAGCCAAGTCCGAGGAGCTGTCAACAATTCTAACAGAATTTTAGAGGTAATTATACTATATGAGTTCTATAAAATAATTTTAAACACTAATTAAACTTTTCAACTGTCATTTCTATTTCAATGTCTTCATTTTTTTTCAATCCTTCCTAATGTTATGATACTCTAATAGGAAGTACAGATTGGCAACTCTTAAATTAATTAATCTGCTTGAAGTCAATCATGTATGTAGCTAACACCTCTTAAATAACATAACCACATGGGCCATATGGAATAAGTATTGCATACTTGTCCTAACAACCCCAAGAAAGTAAGATTAGTAAACTTAAAAATAAGTGTTTCGTCTTAAGAAATACAGTACATTTCTCATATATTTTTGCATTCTTCTGATTCTTAAATTTGAACATTTAATGAGAGCAGAATTTATGACTACATGGATTCAAAGCCTGAGATAACTGAAAGATGAGAGTTATTCTGATTGATTGGTTGATTGAAGTGCACCACAAATTTGAGCTTAGACAAGAAACTTTATACCTAACAATCAATATCGTCGATCGTTATCTTGCGGTCACAACTACATCGAGGAGGGAATTACAGTTAGTAGGCATGAGTTCTATGCAACCAATATATACTGCTCCTCGTCACATACGCTGCCTCAGCAGTCTATGTTGCTCAACACATGCTGAATTGCACTCCGTTTTGGAACGACACACTAAAATTGCATACTGGTTTCTCAGAGTCTCAGCTACTGGGTTGTGCAAAGTTGCTGGTAATCTATCACATAAAAATTTCTATTGTTCTGCTGCATCGAAACAAAAGTCGGTTTGTGTGGCATCATGTTATACAACATTAAATAGCTAGCAGCCTAGCACAGACTTACTACTCTGACTTCTCTAAATCACTTCCAAACATTACATGGACTTTTGTTCTTCTTGGCATCTGTTATTTTGGCACAAATCTTTTTGATTCTTAAAAAGAAACAGTTCGAGAAGGTTCAATTGGCCGAAATGAATTACTAGATTCGCAGATTTGTCGACATCAAGTTCGTAAAAAGAACCAAATTCTTGTTGGCAATTATTTATGATCGAAAAAATGAAATTCTGAAAACTCTACTCAGCCGAGAGCCTTGAGCATTATACAAGGACGCGTTGTAGGAGTAACCCATTACCTTCTGGATAGAATTGCCACAACATGGGCATTCTTCTTAGCAAGAGGGTTTCCGAGGAATACAAATAGCCTCTGGTTTTTTCAGATTTGGCGAGCATCTGGAATAACTAGTGAATTACAACTCTATTGTACAGCAATTGGGCATTGGTATTTGCAGTTTGTTCCCCAATGATCGTAGTACCAAGTACTTCCTGGCGAGCTCTAATATGATCTGATTTATAAGCAAGCATCTCTTGTAAAATATGAGCAACCACAAACCCTTCTAGAGCCCAAACCTCCATTTCTCCTACCCGTTGTCCCCCCGTTTGGCTCTTCCTCTAAGGGGTTGTTGTGAACCATCGATGAACTGATCGGATTAACCAACCAAAGTTGGCTTCAGTCATTATGTATTCAACAGAAGCAAAAGCCTCAGTAACGGTCGGACGGTTTCTTTTTCATTTTCAGGAAGAAAGAAGAAAAAAAAATGTTCCTAGATTCATGGAGATATAGAACAGCATATGAGTTATCTTGCATATCCATCAAAAATGGCGTTGCTCCCTCGGAAAAACTGGGATAAAGTTGAGCCAAAAGATCTCGATTCAAGATAAATTCATGAGGAAGTGGTATCTCTTTAGGATCTACTCCAGCGTTTAGAAATTGGTTAATCGGTAAAGAGACATGTANGCTATACTGATGACTCACTTTCATCCTTCCCGTTCATAGACCAAGGGACGATCTCACAAAGATGAAATTTCAGTGAATTGTCATTTACTGATCTCATCTTTTACGGAATCGGTCTTCTTTGACTGTACAAGAATATGTGGAGCTCAGGTTTTCTAATATTGTATATAACAACCTTTACTTCCATGTTTCTATCACAGATGTACGAGATTATTCATAACAGATTGCAAACATTCAAGTACTAGCCAAACATGATAGGGATCATAATCAACCATAAAAACATAAAAATAAAAAATCAAACAAAGAAAACAGAACTTTTGCAGGCAGTAAAACACAAAAGAAAGAAGAATTCCACAACAAAAGAAACAGAGTTTTTGCAGGCAGAATTCCCTATTGATTAAAATGAGAAACTAAAGAAGTTTTTAACTTACCCAGCGAAAGAGCAGTCGATACTGAGAAAGGGCTTCAAGCGATGGCTATTCAAGAAAAATTACTTCTGATTCCTGTATATTTTCAAATGGGTCATAAAAATTAAAGGTGAAATAGAAGAAATAATCATTCTCGCTAGCTGCATGTACCTAAAAACGTAGTTGTAAATGCAGTTTTTGCATCTACAGATTCAATTGTGGATCAAAAATCAAATCAAATCAAATTAATCATACTTAAAAATCAAAATCAAAATAAACCAACCAAATAAACAAGCACTGTAAAAAAAGACGATACATAAACCAACAGAATAAACAAAAAGGGAAAAAATAAAATCGCGTAAAAAACAAAGAGTCGCGTAAAGAACAAAAGAATCAGTTGAAAACTGCTCTTTCACGTCCAATGAATTGCGTATAAAAAAACCAGCTATCAAATCACCTTAAATCAAAACCCCAAAAATCATAAACAAAAGAAAATTAAGTAAAAAACTTACCGTTTTCCGAAATCGAAAGCTCAAATCAGGAAAAACTATAATTAATTATTTTTAGGATTCAAACACATACCTAATTTGAGAATATAATTTCTGATTAGGGCTTTGGGTATCGGTTTACAATTGCGATTTAAAGATAGATTCAAGAGATTTGAGGGAATTGGATGGATAATTTTTAACATGAGTGGGAGAAAACCCCTTTGGTTGAGAGAGATTGAGAAGAGGAAGCTGCAGAAAACGAGAACCCCTTTGTTATAGCTTTCTTCGTTTGTGTCTTTTAACTTGTTTCTTTGTTAAGTTGTTGTTTTTTAATTATAGTAGCGACCTAGTCGCTCCAAAAAACCTACATCGGCGATATTTTTTAAGTCACTCCTAAAATTTTGGAGCTAATATTTTGTTAATAGCGGGTACTAAAAACTCAGGTTTTAGTGACACATATTAGAGGCGACCTGAAAATGTTAGCCACTAAAAATGTGTTATTTGTAACAATAAATAAAGTTGCCACTAAAAGACAGATTTCTTAGATCATCTATCCCATGGTAGTAATTGTTTTGGACTGCAATGGAAATACTAAATGATAATGAATGGAACATGTTATCATCAAGACCGATGTCGCATCTATTGATCTTATAGGAGCTTAGTTATAGCTGATCACCGCTGTTGACTATTTACCTGAGAAATTAATAATTTATCTTTATAAATGAATTATTTATTTCTGTGGAATGTCCGTATTGACTTGAATACTACTCGTAGAGCTCAGTGGGAATTACAAAATATATAATTCTTCTCTACCCAAAATAAGGAAAAAGATAAAATAGCGAACTAGAAATATAGGAACTTGTGCAAGGGACGGTGCATTTGCATATAATTTATTTTATTCTATTTCTTGATTTTACTAACAGAGAATAATATAAGCAGTGCGTTCTCTCCCAATCATAAAAAAAGACAGCTTTCTTGATAGATTTACAAATACATTCTGCGTACAGATTGTATACATTTTTTACACGTTTAATGCAATTTTAATTTTAAGTTAAAGAGAAAAAATTACCTTCTTGTCAAATTTAAGTGGTTATTTATTACCATGTCTTCTTCTTTAATCTAGAAATCAAGGAGAATTTGAAAAGAAATTCTTTTTCTTTCTTACCATATTTTTGATCTCTCGAATCTCTATATATAACAAATTAAGCATAAGAACACAAGGTTAAGCAACTTATACAACTTTTCCTTTCTTTTATGGTCAAATCTTGTTTTATTTATTTTAATAAGTGGGGGCCTGGGTCGGTTGATGATCATTTTTCTTGGTAAGATGGTCTTAGGGATAAAAGTTTAGTGTTTGTTAACACTACTTTGCTTGTTGCTGCTGGGATTCTTTTTCTTTTACCTGGTTCTTCTTGGGTTCTGTCTTTTTCATAGGTGCTTAATACGATAGATAACTTTTTTTGAACAATAACTTATCTTGATTATAACATATATTTTTTTAAAAATATTACCAATGGAAGAGTGAATGATACTTTCCTCAATAATTTATTATAGATTTTTAATAATAATCGCAAAATCATATATTGATTTAATTAAACTTCATAGTATTAAAGATTGATAATAATTTTAAGTATTTTTGGAGCAGTATAATAAGAAGTTAAAAATAAAGATATTTGTGAAAGAAAATGATATCCGCTAGAAATTTATCAAAATCTTAATTCCTTATTTGTAAAACATCTTTTAATTCAAGCAACTAAATACTAAAATTGACTTGTAGTATTTTCTGCATCATATTATCTTTTTTTTATTGCTGGGTAGATACAGGATTTGCTCCTCTTGTACGCATTACATTCAGAAAGATCCATAATGAGATCATTTATAATTTGGCCTTTTCTTTCTTTTACACTTTTCTTTTCATCCAACCAAGCTTAATGGAAATTATGGATAAAAAGAAATACTTAAGCACAAAAAGAGAGAATGAATTAAAAAGTGCGGTGACATATTTGTTTAACCAAAGAATAAGATTCCTTGACCAAAGTTATTTTAAGATAAACTCGGGTTACTGATAATCGAATGAATAAAATAACGAATAAAGAAACAGTAAATTGATAGCAATATAGAGTGCAAGAAGTAAAGTAGTTTGTATTCGAGAATTCAGATGATCTTGTTTGTTACATTTCTTCCCTTTTATAGAGGGATTTTCCTAGTACAACGTTTTGATTCATGTAATGATTGCTCATTAATGACTAATTATTGCATTAATGAGGCGTTACAAAGGTGAATCGTAACTGTTATTTTAGGAATTACGTAACATGTGAGTCATTAACTGTTGATTCTAGAATCTTATCCGTGGCTTCGTTTGGGTGCTCTATGACCGCATCTCTTCTTCTTCATTAGGTTTCCCGTGGCTGATACACTCGTGGTTGATGAATCAATTCTGTGCCTGTTGAGTTAATCTCGTACATGCCTGTTGCTTTGTCTAGATTCATTTCGACCGTGTCTCTTCTTCCTCGATAATCTTCTTGTGGTTGTTATATTAAAAAATATGCTGACAGTATCTCTTTTATCCCGTGCCTCCGTGTATCTTTACCTCCACATGTGTTATTTTCTTTGGTCCACATAGTTGGCTGAGTCATCCAGATTCCTATTTTTTTTACCAATACAATATTTGCGAAAACTTGGGGCCTATTATTATTGTTATTATTATCTGTTTTCTTTTTCTTTACTTATGGAAAATTAAATTGGTACGGAGCTGAGGCTTTTATTCCTTTTTCATCAAAACAAGAGTCACGAATTTCATGTGCAAGCCATATGGGAAACTTCTCCACGATCCCAAGATACAAAACAAACTATATCTTCATATATATGCGTTCTGCACAGATTAAGGTGATGATTCTGTCGTTATAATATCAGTACCAATTCTTTCGCTAGGACATGAATCTTTCTCTATCCCTTTATGAATTGAATCTTTTATCCTTACTTATAAAAAATCGTAGACTAATCATGCTCCTAAATACTGAGGGAAACTATAGTTGAGAAAACCTGAAATTATATTGTGTGATAAAAATCATGTTAAGTTCTCATCTCTTCTTATTTTTCCTTAATTGTTTGCATGAATTTTTTAGCTTTTCTAGTAATTAAAGAGCATATATATTATAATTAAATTTCGTAAAGCTCAAAGCTATGCCTATGCCACATGGGTGGAAGACGGAACTCGGAAGAGTGTCTCCTTTGCGTCCTATTTGGGAAGTTGAAGCTTCCCTTGCTCGCTTCCCTCCTAACCCAAACACCTGGTAATATATTTACTTGTCAACAGCAGCAATAGAGAGAAGAGTGATTCTTTTCTTCCTCTCTTTCTCTCATTGTACGTAGGTTGTGCCAGCTGCTTCTGTTTTTTCCTTTAAAATTCATTTGGAAAATGCAGAGTATCAATGTGTTACTGCTGCTGTCTTTGTTTTGCTCCTCTGTTAGAGCCACTGTTTCATATGATGACAGAGCTATAATCATCAATGGGCAAAGAAGGATTCTTATTTCTGGTTCAATTCATTACCCAAGAAGCACTCCCCAGGTAATTATCTTTCATTTATTATATATGTTTACTTTAATGCTATGTGGCTGCAACAATTTTTCTCATTTTTGCAGATGTGGCCTCATCTTATTCAAATGGCTAAAGATGGAGGCTTAGATATTATAGAGACTTATGTCTTCTGGAATGGCCATGAACCCTCTCCTGGAAAAGTAATGCTTTAATATTTTGCTATTAATATCAAGAAAAAAATAAAATTTACTTTTTTCTTATTCTTCTTTTTACAGTTTAAATTCGAGGGGAGGTATGAGCTGGTTAAATTTATCAAGTTGGTACAACAAGCAGGCCTCTATGTTAATCTCCGCATTGGGCCTTACATTTGCGGAGAATGGAATTTTTGGTAATTCAAATAAAAGTTACTACTAGTAGAAAGCAAATGGACTTTATTTCTCTGGTTTTACAATCTTTATTATTTTTATGCAGGGGATTTCCTGTTTGGTTAAAATATGTACCTGGTATGGAGTTTAGAGCAGACAATCACCCGTTCAAGGTTTGATTTATTTGGATTTCATCATCAGTTACTCCCTAAATTGTTGTTAAATTTACTGGTTGACTACTATGTTGCAGTTGGCAATGCAAGGATTTGTACAGAGAATTGTCAACATGATGAAGTCAGAAAATTTGTTTGAACCTCAAGGTGGACCAATAATTTTGGCACAGGTTTGAAAATATGGTCATTATTAATTTTGTTGATTTAGTAGAGTATTATATTTAAGGAAACATTAGTAGTGCAGATAGAAAATGAGTATGGACCAATTGATTTGGAAGTTGGTAGTAGTGGTAAAGCTTATACAAAATGGGCAGCTGAAATGGCTGTGGGTTTAGACATTGGAGTCCCATGGATCATGTGTAAGCAAGAGGATGCCCCTGATCCTGTAGTAAGCAATTCTTTATTTATCTCCACTTGCTTACTCCCCAATATCCTCATAGTCGCTCCTATTATGCCCCAATATCCTCACTACTTACATTTGTTTATTCTGCTGCAGATTGATACTTGTAATGGCTTCTACTGCCAAGATTTCCGTCCTAATAAGCCCTACAAACCTAAAATGTGGACAGAAGTCTGGACTGCCTGGTTATTTCCAAGAGTTTTTTTTTTTTTTTTTTTTTTTTTTTGTTTTAAACTGGAATTTCTTATTTAACCATATATAGCAATATGTATAATTTGACTCATTTGGACTCATGAGTCTTGGGGTGGGCATAGTTTGGGCAAACCCGAAATCCGATCTTTGAATTTTTGGATTATCGATTGGAGTTCGGATTTTATTTTTAAAAATTTTGGATTTTGGATTTGGGACTTCGGAATTTCGGATATCCGAAAATCCGAAATATTTTTACCTTATATTTAGCCTTACCCGTTAGACATTAGCCCATTACGGCATTACCCATATACATACCTAATACTAATAAATCTGAATCTCCAATAGTATCATGCCCATTAAACATTAGTCCGCAGATTCAATACAAATTACTAAGTCAAGTATGGGATTCTATACCAAATCAAATATAATATAGGGTCTTTCTTTTCTCTCACGTCTCACCCACACAGCAACACCATACGTGCGTTTGTAAACACTGAAGAGTCGAGGTCGAAATTGGCTAAAGATTGAATTTTGAGATCACCATTCCCGGTTAATATTTTTATTTATAATAGTATAATTTGAATCAGTGTGATGTATTGCATATTCGAGACCTTTTTTCTTGAAGAGACATTATATAGAGTCGAGAAGATATCAATAACTAAAGCATCTTTTGATTACCATCTTTCTACTTCATTTAAATGATTATTTTTATGCCGAGTGTTTTCTATAAGCTCAACTTATAGGCTTAAAAGCCAAAATCGAAAATCCGAAAAATCCAATACGATTAATCTGAAACCGAACTTAAATAATCCGGTCCAATCCGAAATTATTTGGATGGGATTTGGATTGTAATTTCTTCAATCCAAAAACTAAAAATCCAAATCACAATTTCGTATTCAATCCGAACTGCCCGAACGCCCACCCCTACATGAGTCAGATCTCAAGAGGAATCAAAACTTTCAACATACTACTCCAATCCAGTGATGTTTTATAATTTAATAGCGCACAAGAGGGGTGGTAATATGGTGCATAATTTTCGCATGCATTGGATTATAGAAGTGCTTTGTTCTTTTATGCGTTTTTATACTACAGTTGCGGAATAAGTAATGCATAAAATAAAGGACACAAGTATTTTTATGTGGAAAACACTCCGCTCAAAAGGTGAAAAAAACTACGGCCTACTTCCCAATAGGATTTTCCAAAATACTTCACTACAACTCTGAGCCAACAACAATGTTTAAAAACTCTTACAAACCTAAGGATTAACTATAAAGCCCTTGTAGCAACACACCATAGGGTGTTGCGACTTCTTCAAGTTAACTCTAACTTGAATGATACAACTCAAGAACCTATTACAATTTGTTTCTAAAGAAAGCTGAAAAATACAACTCAAAAGCTTCTACCACAATTGAACTAGAATTAAAGACAGACACGTGGAACAAGTTCATGTAGCTTCAGGTTCACACTCTTGAAACTCACAGGAATTGCGCACAAAATGCCTTGCTTTTTTACTCTCAATTCTTGCTTAACTTTAGTATATGTGTGATGTTTTAGACGTCAATACTGCACAATATTATGAGTTAATTGTGCAGTATCCAATTTTCAAGTGCTGTCTAATGAGAAGAACCTGCTTCTTCTTAAAGTACTACTTACTACTGTTTGCGAAATAATAAAGCAGTAAAGTAAAGACACGGTTATTTTTACGTGGAAAACACCTGGCTCAAAAGGTGAAAAAACCACGACCTACTCCTCAGTAGGATTTTCTCAAAATTCTTCACTAAAACTCTTAGCCAACACGGACTTACAAAATAAACTCTTTTGTAATCCTAGGACTAACTCTAATCCTCTTTGTATCAACTAGCCTCTAGCTAATTTCTACAAATTTCAAGATAACTCTAACTTGAACAATGTGTACCTACAATTGCTTCTATGAAAGCTGATAAGATACAATATTGAAACTCCTACTACAATCAACTAGACTCAATACACAAACAATGGAACTGTTTCTTCTAGTTGAACTGTAGCCTTTGTATCGCACAATAATTCTTCTTGCAAAATATCTCTGGGACTTTTGCTTCAGATCTTGATTCACTTTAGTACTTGTGCGTCAAAAATTTCAGCAGTAATACATTAAGTATTTATAGAGTCTGTTTGTTGAGTACATGATTCAATTCTGATCCAACTCTTCCTGGGTAAACGAGTTTGATTGTAACTCAACTTCCTTCCTCTATTTTTGTCCTAGCTGAAATCAACTTATGTCATCTTTATCAGTTTGCAACTTTTTCGTATTAGAAGACATTCTCCTAGTTCTTTGATACCCATCAAACACTGATGTCTCCTATGCAAGTATGATTCTTATGCCAACTGTTCCGTTCAGATGTGTATGCTATGATGGACTTGGTTCAACTTTGTCATCTTTTGTCAATCTTCAAAACTCATTCAGTGACCTGGGCCAACAAATTCCCCCTTTTTGATGATGAAAAACTTTGTGCTTTTATCCTGTATACACTTTAAACACTTTGTATATTTTTAAGCATTAATCATCAAGAACTAGGGTCATTAGGTAATAAATATCACTTTTTGAATTTTTTTGAAAACACAATCAATCTTCCCCCTTTTGGCATCATCGAAAAGTTGCAAAATCATACTTACCAGTTTTTTAATTCTTACTCATGGCCAATTTAGGAAACTGCAGGTGCAAACATGATTAATCAACACAAGAAACCAATAATGTAAGCTAAATTAGAAATTGAGACATTTTTAAAACAACAAGCTTTCATTGATTAACAGTGATGATTAGCACCAAAACAGATTAAAATCAAGAATAGCCAAAACATGAGCAAGACAGAAATAAAAACTGAAACTAAAAACAGGTAGACATCCCAAACTGGGTCATAGATGGTATTGGAGGGGGTAGCACTGGACATTCCTAAGGCTGGGGTAGTGCAGATGAGGCTGTATTCTTGGTTTGTACAAGGGACAACATTTGGTGTAAGACACCTTCATTTTTCTCCTTCTCTTTAGCTAACTCAGCTTTGAGAGCATCACTCTCAACTTCCACCTCAATCAAGCGAGACTTCAATCGAAGGATCTCCATATCCTTTAACTCGCTTTCTTGCACCAGGATGCGGACCTTGCTGTTGACTGGTTGCTTCCGAGATGAACCAGGTTCATATTCCAGGGCATTGACAATATAATCACAAGACAACAGAGTGTCCTTTCCAACGTAATCCTTAGCAGTATCCATCTCAGCCTTCTTTGTAGGAACTCCAAAATGAGCAAGAACTGCAGTCAGAATAAAGCCATAGGGGATTGCATGGGCTTTGGTGCCATTCACCACTCTGTCCAAGAGCTGGATGATAAAAGCTGGCCAATTGATCTGCTTGCCTCTGTACAGACACTCCATGAGGGTTAAGTCCATGTAGTTCGCAATGTGTCGTCGTTCTTGTCTGGGCAGCAGGAATTTGATCACAAATTCAAAGAACAGCTTGTGCTCAGGCTTCATCTCACTTTTGAACACAACCCTAGGTTCTATCTCCTTCTCATTGTTGCAGAAGAATCAGGTAATACTGATAGCTGAGGACATTCCATCTAAGCAAGGCCATCTCTACCTTGTATAGTCTTCATAGCCCGCAGATGGAATGTCTAGAATGACTCCCAGTTCTTGAGCATCAAAGGAGACTTCAACTCCCATGACCAATGAGGTAACCCTGCCTCCAATCACTGTTGCATTCCCCATGAACTCCACAATCTCATTCCTGACCAGCCTGCCTTCCATGCGAAGGACCATGTCCTTCCAGCCCTGCACTGCCAGAAAATCCAGCAAATACCTCATACCAGGCTCCTCCAAATCCTTCAACAACTTCCCCTTCAGGATATGTCTCTTGCCAAACATGGCAACTCTGTCAGTAGACACTTCTCCAACCTCCTTCTCTTCATCTCCACTCCATTCCGGATCATCATCCCTCTTCACAATCTTAACTTTCTTCACTTTCTTTTGCTTGGACCTTGTCCTTGTAGAGGTACTCGCAGTGGGAGTAGACACAGTAGCTGACTTCTTTGGGGAAGTCTTGGCCTTTTTGGGATTGGGAGTCTTGAAAACCTCTGGAGCAGCCTCCTCTTCTTGTTGGACCAGGTCCAACACCACTTTATCATCAACAATAGCCTCAACAGGCTCCCCTACCTTTGCTTTTCCCTTCTCTGCCCTTTTTCTTTTGCTCTCTTGCAGAGCTTTTTCCAACTTCTTCTCCTCTTCTAGTACAGTATTTCTTGTAGCTCGTACCCTTGTAACATGGACACTAACAGACTCAGCAGTCTTCCTTTTCTTCGAAGGAACTGAGGCTTTAGACTTCTGGACTTTGGAGTCCTTCTCTTATTGGGGTTGTATGAGTCCCCCAGCTTCTTCAGTCTTTCAGCCAAAGTTTCTTCCCCAGAAGAAACGCGTTCATCTATCTCCTTCATTAGATTTTCCAACCCAACATCAGCTTCCTTAACTTCATTAGTTCCTCCTATCACCATGACATCATCTTCAAGATTTTCAAGAATGGGGCCACAAATTGCAAGCGTGGTACCATCCTCCCCGGGTCCCCTCACACCTGCATCTCCTTCGTTCTCAAGAATTTTCTCTTTCCCAAATTTTCTTTGCCTTTTAGGCACTTTAACATCCACCACAGACCCCACCAACACGAATCGTTGATCATCAGTATTTATTTCAGAGATAGCATCAAAATTACCTTTCTCAGCACTAGTTGAACCAGGTGCTTCATCTTCATTTGCTGATTTGAATGATTCATCGGACGATTCTGGTTTGGAGCCTTCTTCAGCATGCAATAATTCTTCCAAGAATTTGGCTCTTGAACCAGAAGCCACAGTTTTGCGTGCAAGAACTTTTACACGACGAGGCTTGGGGGCTGGGGTAGGGTTTGGTGTGGGTTCTGGGGCATCGTGATGTTCANAATTTGGCTCTTGAACCAGAAGCCACAATTTTGCGTGCAAGAACTTTTACACGACGAGGCTTGGGGGCTGGGATAGGGTTTGGTGTGGGTTCTGGGGCATCCTGATGTTCAGGGGTTACAGAATTCTCAGAAGATTCAGAACTAAAGACTGGTGGAGAATCAGATTCATAGACTCCTTCATCATAATCCCGATTTTGATAATTAGAGGAAGCAGACGACATGGTTTTAATTTTTAGAGAAAAAGAGGGCAAGAGGCAATAGAGATTTTAGTGTTGGGTGAATTGAACGAGGTTCGACTCTTGCTTTATGGCATACAGGGTAATGATGGACTTTTTATAACACGTGGCTGGGGTAATTGTACCGGAAGAGTATTAACTCAAGTGGAATTCTAATCGCTACAGAATTGTCATTGATTAGACATTGATTGGACAGTTACTTTCCCCCTAAAACTAGGCTAATTAAGTGAGATATGAGTTCTTGAAACTGGTTCAATTTGGGTAAGTGCAGAGTATTTGATTTTGGACCATAAGTAGATAGAATCCTGCTCATGTATGACTGTACTTGAATTAATACATGTATGAAGATGAGAACGTACCTTGTTAGTCATGTAAACCAGCATGGATGAACCAGGTTCCTCCTGATAAATTCTTTATTTTGCCTCAATTCACAAAAATAGAGAAACATCATTAGCAACTAGAGAATCATATTAATACATGGCAAAAGCATATGGCAATAAAGACATAATGCTGAGCAATGATTTATCTGATTAAGTACCTAATTAAATTTTCTAGCCAATTTTTTTTTCGAACTTTTTATTTTTGTTTTTCAATTAGGTGATCTTAATCATCCCTAATTCAATCCCGTTTCTCTCATAATGCTCTCTACTCAGTGCTTTGGTAAATATATCAGCGATTTGACGATCAGTAGCACAAAATTTGATTGAGATCATTCCTTTCTCATAATTATCCCTTAGGAAGTGGTGCCTAACATCTATGTGCTTAGTTCTTTTGTGATGAACCGGGTTCTTCGTCATACTAATTGTACTGGTGTTATCACAGAAAATAGGAATGCATCTCACATCAATACCAAAATCCAAGAGCTGTTGCTTGATCCAAAGCAACTGAGCACAACAAGAGGCTGCAGCCACATATTCAGCCTCATCAGTAGACAAGGCTACTGAATTTTGTTTCTTGGTTGCCCAAGAGACAAGGCAGGAGCCTAAAAAGTGAGCCATGCCTGAAGTACTTTTCCTGTCAACCAGAAAACCTGCATAATCAGCATCAGCATATCCTACAAGGTCAAAATTACTACTTTTAGGATAACAAAGGCACAAATCAGTGGTGCCCTTCAAATATCTCAAAATTCTTTTTTTTACTGTGCAGTAAGATAGAGAAGAGACCCAATCATTCCTCTGTATGTCTTCTGATCAACGGATGAACCAGGTTCATCCACATCCAATTTTGTAGATGTGGCTATTGGGGTATCTATCTCCTTTGAGTCCTTCATTTTGAACTTCTTGAGGAGCTCTTTCACATACTTTTGTTGATGAATCATTGTTCCATGAGGATTTTGTTTGATCTGCAATTCTAAGAAGAAGGTTAATTCTCCCATCATACTCATTTCAAACTCACTCCCCATTAATGTAGCAAATTCCTTGCTACGCTTTTCAGTAGTTGCCCCAAATATGATATCATCAACATATATTTGCACAATCAGAAGATCCTTTACCTTCTCCTTTAGGAACAAAGTACTGTCTATTTTGCCTCGTTTGTACCCATGTTCCAACAAAATTTTTGACAATCTTTCGTACCAAGATCTAGGTGCTTTCTTGAGACCATAGAGAGCCTTGTCAAGTTTATACACATGATCAGGTGACTCTTTGTTTTCAAAACTACGAGGTTGTTTTACAAATACATCTTCCTTCAAATAGCCATTGAGAAAGGCACTCTTAACATCCATCTGATGGAGAGTGAATTCCATGTGTACATCAAATGCTATAAGAAGTCTGATTGCCTCTAATCTTGCCACAGGAGCAAAGGTCTCATCATAGTCAATTCCCTCTTCTTGACTGTATCCTTGAACAACCAGTCTTTCCTTGTTTCTTGTAACGGTTCCATCCTCGTCGAGCTTGTTTTTGAAAACCCACTTGGTGCCAATTATTGCTCTGTCAAGTGGCCTGGGTACCGAGTTCCATACCTGACTTCTTTCAAATTGATTTAGCTCTTCTTGCATGGCATTTACCCAGTCAGCATTATGTAAGGCTCAGCAATGTTCTTTGGTTCTAACAAGGACAGAAACGCATCAACCGTACACAGAAGTTTTAATGAGGATCTAGTTTTGATTCCAGATTTTAAGTCTATTATGATGTTCTCAAGAGGGTGAGAGCTCTGATATCTGTGCGGTTTGAGCACTTGTTGTTCACTTATGGACTGTTCCATGTAGTCTTGTAGTTGTGGAACAGGATCAGGGCCAGGGTTTTCATGGAGTATTCCCCCTGTCGAGTTGCGTGAGATAGTTGAACCTGGTCCATCACCTGTTCCATCTTCCATAGGTGCTTCAATGTAGTCATTGCTCCTCACCAGTCCCAGCTCCTCTGTCACGACCCGAATTCCCACCTTCAAGTCGTGACTGCGGCTAACGTTGAACCCGCTAGTAAAGCCAACGTGTGCAGTTATACTAACACGATAACACCGAATTAACAAAATTAACCAAAAAATAGTTTACAATATAACAGCGGAAATAACTAAAAACAGGACTAAATGATTTAAACAAGTACAATACGTTGTAACAATCCCCGAATATGGAGTCACTAACTCACGAACATACTAAAAGATTACTACAACCAAGGGCTGAACAATAACTGTATACAACTATCTTTGGAAATAAATGAAAAAGACAGGAAGGAAGAAAAAGGGATAGAGGAGACGTCAAGGCCCACGAACGTCTGCGGGTCTACCTTGCAATCTCCGAGGTAGACTGAAGGATACTCCCTCTAACGATGTCCTCTGGGTCCGGCTGCGGGATCTGCACAACATAAAGAAGTGCAGGTGTAGCATTAGTACAACCGACCCCATGTACCGAGTAAGTGCCGAGCCTAACCTTGGCCGAAGTAGTGACGAGGCTAGACTAGACAACAGTAATCTACCTGAACAGTTCTACAAGAAATATCACAGACAAACGCAGGAATAGACAGATAAGCATGGGATATGGGAGCAGTTAATGGGAACAAGTGAAATGAGGCAGTAAATGGACATATAGAAGTAAACAAGGGAGGCAATTTAACACAATAGCTAACGAATCAAGTACAAGTACCAGAAATGTAAATAATGGCACGGCATCACCCTTCGTGCTTTTACTCTCTTCCTCACAATGCAATGTATAATGTGAAATAGTATAAATCATGGCACGACATCACCTTTCGTGCTTTTACTCTCTTCCTCACTATGCAATGTACAATGTAAGGCAATATAAATCATGGCACGGCATTAACCTTTGCGCTTATAATAAACGTAAATCATGGCACGACATTAACCTTCGTGCTTATAATCAATGTGAATCATGGCACGACATCACCTTTCGTTCTTTACACTCTTCCTCACTATGAAATGTAATCAAATATCATGGCACAACATCACCCTTCTTGTTTTACACTCTTCCTCACTAAACAATGACAGATATAATGGCAAGGAGTACAGCATATTGGAAATATACAGTTCAAATCACCCTGCAAGGGGAAAACATCAATTAATAACACAATAAATGCCCGGCAAGGGTCTCAACTATAACCAATCACCTCAATTGTATACTTTACACTTGGATTCTCAATCATATCAGCACTTATTAAGCTCAACAACCAATACTGTCAACCAGAATAAATTACCAAGTAGAGACAATCTCATAATATGATAAACATGGAAGAACTACTACAATTTCTATCAAAATTGACTCACGGGCATGCTTGACACACATTGCATAGGTACTCGTCACCTCACCTATGCAATGAACATGATATTCACTTAACACATAACAAATAATACCTATTCCCTCACCAAAGTTAGGCAAGACACTTACCTCGGGTCCAAAGTATAGCAATCAACCCTCTAAGACTGCTTTTCCTTTATAATCCGACTCCGAAATAACGATATCTAGTCATAATTAATTCAATAATATCAATAAAGACACAATAACACAATCCCATAGCCTAGATATGCAATTCCTAGCATTCTTCCAAAAATACCCAAATTCGACCTCAGGCCCGCTTGGTCCAAACACGAGGCTCGGACCAAAACCCGATTACCCATACCCCCACGAGTTAGAATATGTAATTTGTTTTGAAATCCGACCCCAAATTTGGGTCGAATTACCCAAAATCCCTGAAAACCTAACTCTACCCAAAACCCCTAATTTCTACTTTGATTTCATGTTTTTAGGCCTAGATTCTAGTAATAGATGATGAAATTAGAAGGAAAATGGAGTTATAATTGATTACCTATGAGGATATGGTGATGGAGCTCTTCAAAAATGGCCAAAGGAGGTGTGGGGAAGAAGAAGATGGTGGAAGGGGGTGAAATCTCATAATGAAGGCTGTTTGGGTTTAAACAAATAACTGGGTGAAATTTACCCTGTGCGTTCGCAGCACATGCACTGCGTTGGCACAGGGTTTCCTAAACTACCCTCCGCGATCGCGGGACCCCAGCCGCATTCGCATAAGCCTACAACCCCCAGCCCCGCTCACTCTCCTAACCATGTGCGTTCGCGACCACCATGGTGCGTTTGCACATGAGCCCCTGCCCATCTCTCCGCGATCGCGACCTGTATGGTGCGATCACACTGACCATTTTGACCCTTGACCCCAGGCCCCTCACTTACTCTGTGCGATCGCATGGACTCTAGCGCGATCGCATAAAGTGATTTTCCAAACACCAGAAAAACAGCAAAACACCAGATTTTTACACTTTAACTCACCCCGTTAGCTACCCGAAACTCACCCGAGCCCTCGGGTTTCAAAACCAAAAACACACACGACTCCCAACACATCCTACAAATTTATTCAAGCATTTAAATCATCAAAATATCTTCAAAAACAAGGAATTAAACCTCAAACTCATAGGAATTTCTTAAAACTTCATAAGGTTTAATTATTCCGATTTTAATCCAAAACCCGTCATTTCAAGTCCGTTTTACACCAAATTTCACAGATAATTCACATAACATATAATAAACCTGTTCCGGGCTCCGGAACCATAATACGGGTCCGGTAACACAGTTTTCACATAATTATTCATTTTCAAAATCATTTATTATTTTCAGAAAATAATTTTCTTTAAAATTCATTTCTCGGGCTTGGGACCTAGGAATTCGATTCCCGGCATACGCCCAAGTTCCATATTTTCCTACGGACCCTCCGGGACCGTCAAATCACGGGTCCGGGTCTGTTTACCAAAAATGTTGACCAAAGTCAACTTTATTCAATTAATTATTCCAAAAATTCTATTTTTATCAAATTTTCACATAGAAGCTTCCCGGCTACATGCCCGGGCTGCGCACGCATATTGAGGTGATATTAACGGAGGCTTTCGGGGCCTCAAAACACAGACTTAGCTAAAATTACTTAGGATGACCTTTTGGATCATCACAATCTCCACCTCTAAAACAAACGTTCGTCCTCGAACGGACATAGAAAAGTACATGAGTCTGAGAAAAAATGGGAATAACAACTCCTCATATCGGACTCGGACTCCCAAGTAGCTGCCTCGACAGTCTGACCTCTCCACTGAACACGAACCGAAGGATAACTCTTCGACCTCAACTGGCGAACCTGCCTATCTAATATAGCTACCGGCTCCTCCTCATAAGTCAGATCCTTGTCCAACTGGACACCGCTGAAGTCAAGAACATGAGATGGATCTGCAATATACCTCCGGAGCATAGAGACATGAAACACTGGATGTACGACTGATAAATGCGGTGGCAAGGGAAGTCTGTAGGCCACCTCTCCTACCTTGTCCAAAATCTCAAATGGACCAATATACCTAGGGCTCAAATTTCCCTTCTTTCTGAATCTCATCACGCCCTTCATAGGCGACACTCGGAGGAACACCTGGTCTCCTACCATGAAAGCCAAATCTTGAACTCTACGATCTGCATAACTCTTTTATCTGGACTGAGCTATACGAAGTCTATCCTAAATAATTTTCACCTCGTCCAAGGCATCCTGGACTAACTCAGAACCCAATAACCTAGCCTCTCCGGGCTCAAACCATCCGACGGGAGACCGACATCGCCTACCATAAAACGCCTCATACGGAGCCATCTGGATGCTCGATTGGTAACTATTGTTATAGGCAAACTCTGCTAAAGGCAAGAACTGATCCCATGAACCACCAAAATCAATAACACAAGCTCGCAACATATCCTCCAAAATATGAATAGTATGCTCGGACTGTCCGTCCGTCTGAGGATGGAATGCTGTGCTCAACTCAATCTGTATGCCCAACTCTCGCTGAAATACTCTCTAGAAATGAGAGGTAAACTGAGTACCTCGGTCTGATATAATAGATAAGGGCACGCCATGCAATCTGACAATTTCTCTCATGTAGATCTTTGCCAACTTCTCCGCTGAATATGAAACTGACACAGGAATGAAATGTGCTGACTTGGTCAGCCTATCCACAACAACCCACACTGCATCAACCATCCTCTGAGTCCGTGGAATCCCAACTACAAAATCCATCGTGATACGCTCCCACTTCCACTCGGGAAGCTGAATCTGCTGCATCAAACCACCGGGTCTCTGGTGCTCATACTTAACCTGCTGACAATTCAAGCACCGAGCTACATAAGCCACAATATCCTTCTTCATTCTACGCCACCAATAATGCATCCGCAAGTCCTAGTACATCTTTGCGGCGCCCAGATGAATGGAATACCGGGAACTATGGGCCTCCTGCAATATCAACTCATGAATGCTGTCCACATTAGGAACACATATACGACCCTGCAATCTCAAAACTCCCTCAGCATCAACTGTGACCTGCTTGGCACGTCCGTGCCGAACCGCATCTCTAAGAGCACTTAAATGACGATCATCATACTTCCTGGCGCGAATACGATCATGCAATGAAGAACGAGCGGCGGTATGGTCCAAAACACTGCCAGTCTCAGAAACCTCTAATCTAACAAATCGATTGGCTAACGCCTGAACATCCAAAGCCAAAGGTCGCTCTCCAACTGATAAATAGGCCAAGCTACCCATACTGACTGACTTCCGTCTCAAAGCTCTAGGATTTCAGTTTCGAGTGGATGGACCTGGTTCATCAAGACAGTGTTTTTCTTTTCAGATTCACTGACCCTTATTTCCAGGTCCATGCAGTCTGCTTTCAGCATTGCACACTCTTTAGATAGTTGATCCTTCTCTTTGGTTGTTTCCTCAGAATCATCTCTGAAGTCAAGTAGCAACTCAGAGAGTTTCTCCTTAGATAAAAACTTTATTTTAGTTTTAAGTTGTGAGATACTTACCTCTGGTTCTTCATAAGTGTCCTCATCAGATTCTCCTATTGCCATGAGAGCCTGATCTTCTGTCTCACCATCCTCTGATTCTTCATCTGAACCTTCCCCCCAAGCAGCAACCATAGCCTTTGTAGTGGTTCTCTTGGGTTGGACCAGTTCCTTCTTCCTGTTCTTTCTTTCATATCTCTCTTTCCTCCATTCTACTTCCCACTGAGGGCAGTTTTTGATGAAATGGTCAGTTATTCCACACTTGTAGCATCCCTCATTAGCTGTCCTTTCTGGTGCCTTTCCCTTGTTGAAGTTTCCTCCCCTAGAGATGCCCTTTTTCCTCATGAGAAAGTTTCTAAATTCTTTAGTGATCATGGCCATCTCATCCTCTTCCAGATCTGCTCTTTCAGTGATCCTCAGTGCTAGACTTCTCTCCTTCTTTGGGGCATCCATCTTCATGGTTTGCCTTCTGAGTTCATAAGTAGTGAGATTTCCAATTAACTCATCCAGTCTAAGGGTTGCCATATTTTTTGATTCCTGGATAGCAATGATCTTGCTTTCCCAAGAGATAGGCAAAACCCTTGTCAAGATCTTCTCTACCTTGTCTTCTTCAAGTATGATTCTCCCAAGAGACTTGAGTTCATTGGTCAAGGTTGTAAACCTTGTGTACATCTCCTGAATAGTCTCTCCTTCTTTCATAGTGAAGTTTTCATACTGAGAGTATAGTAGTGTACCTCTAGACCTTTTAACTTGAGGTGTTCCTTCATGGGCTACTTGTAGAGTGTCCCAGATTTCCTTGGCTGTTGTGCAGCTTTGGATTCTACTGTATTCATCAGGACCTAGTCCACATACTAGCCACTTCTTGGCCTTGGCATTCTTCTCCCATTTCTTCAAATCTTCAATCGTGCAGTCCGCCCTCGTCTTGGGTACATCTACACTTTCAACAGTCTTCTTCATTGTTGCAAGGGGTCCATCAGTGACTATGTCCCATAGCTCATAGTCCTCTCCAATAAGATGGTCCTTCATTCTATTTTTCCACCAAGAATAGTACTGGCTATTGAAGAGTGGTGGCCTTGCGGTTGATTGACCTTCCCAGTTCCCAGGTGGTGCACTCATCCTATTAGCCTTTTCAAGGATAACCTTCTCTGATACCAATTGATATTTTAGACGTCAATACTACACAATATTATGAGTTAATTGTGCAGTACCCAATTTTTGAGTGCTGTCTAATGAGAAGAACCTGGTTCTTCTTAAAGTACTACTTACTACTGTTTGCGGAATAATAAAGCAGTAAAGTAAAGACAGTTATATTTACGTGGAAAACACCTGGCTCAAAAGGTGAAAAAACCACGACCTACTCCTCAGTAGGATTTGCTCAAACTCTTCACTAAAACTCTGAGCCAAAACGAACTTACAAAATATTCTCTTTTGTAATCCTAGGACTAACTCTAATCCTCTTTGTATCAACTAGCCTCTAGCTAATTTCTACAGATTTCAAGCTAACTCTAACTTGAACAAAGTGTACATATTACAATTGGTTCTATGAAAGCTGATAAGATACAATATTGAAACTCCTACTACAATCAACTAGACTCAATACACAAACGATGGAACTGTTTCTTCTAGTTTAACTGTAGCCTTTATATCGCACAACAATTCTGCTTGCAAAATATCTCTGGGACTTTTGCTTCAGATCTTGATTCACTTTAGTACTTGTGCGTCAAAACATTTCAGCAGTAATACATTAAGTATTTATAGAGTCCGTTTGTTGAGTACATGATTCAATTCTGATCCAACTCTTCCTGGGTAAACGAGTTTGATTGTAACTCAACTTCCTTCCTCTATTTCTGTCCTAGCTGAAATTATTTTCTGTCATCTTTATCAGTTTGCAACCTTTTCGTATTAGAAGACATTCTCCTAGTTCTTTGATACCCATCAAACACTGATGTCTCCTATGCAAGTATGATTCTTGTGCCAACTGTTCCGTTCAGATGTGTATGCTGTGATGGATCTGGTTCAACTTTGTCATCTTTGGTCAATCTTCAAAACCCATTCAGTGACCTGGGCCAACAATGTGTGAAACCTGTAAAAGAGAACCAACTATTATTTATAGAGTTAGTAGAATAAAGATTAACTAGAGGTCCAATACTTTACACTTCCTTGGTGGAAGATTTCTAGTTATCTCCAACTTCAAACTCTTTCCTTATCTTGGATAGAGTTCTCTTCAAGTAAGGAGTCCTGCGTCTTATCAAATATGCAATCTTTTCGTTTACGGATTATCATAAATAACTACTTACACATATCTGTTGCGCGTGCATGTCTTTTGCTTGATTTTGACAGTAACCTGTGTGCAGTGTCCGTAGACCCAGTGACAGAGCCATAATTTTATTAAGAAGTGTCAAAATATATAAAAGTAAACATATCAAAAAATTAAGGGGAGTCAACACATAGTATATATACATATAAGGTGGCTCCACCACTGCATAGATCTGGTTCATGCCTGTGTTCTTTTGTCAATCATCAAAACCTAAACCGCTCATGTAAAAAATTTCCCCCTCTTTGATGATGACATCTCCGTGCTTTCTTGAAACATGGAAACTGTTTCTACTTAGCTCAACATCAAACACAATGTGAGAATATTTTCCATTTTAAAGTCACAAATTGACAAGGACCAGGTTCATTAGGTTATAAACATCACTGTCTAAAACAAAAGCACACCTTATCTTCCCCTTTTGACATCATAAATAATTTGCATAATTAAGATAAGTAACAAGATTCAACATATATTACTCACTGCCACTGGGGCATCTTCAAATGCAATCATGGATTCAATTTTCTCTTTTTCAATATAAGGCTATTAGCCATTTAAGAAATATCAACAAACAATTAGAGAAAAATGTCATGGCCGTCCACATCATCATGCCTCGTCGGTGCCACTTGGCATATATTTTTTCCATATGGAAGGGTTACATAAGTTAGGGACTAGATCTTAGTGGAATATTCTTGAACTATGGAGAATTTCCTTGGGAAAGCTCTAGATATTTATGTACATGGTAGAAAGACTCGTTTGGAAAGCCTTGGAATGTTCTAGTCATGTAGAAAATTCTAGAGTATTATTTACACACTAGCTCTTGAGTGATTAGTATAATTAAGGGGCATTCATTTGTAACTCACCAAGCAAGCAATTCAAGTTCTCTCTAAAACAAAGCTTCCTTTAACAATTCACTTATGTTCATTCTACCATTCTCTTAGCGATCTTGAGTGTAGTAAGACTGACTTGGCATAGTAAGAACATGAGCAAGTTGTCAAGTTCCATACGTGTGCTTAGTTAACGACTAAGTACGTGACAACGTGGTATTAGAGCAAAGGTTGCAACTAAGGGAATGGAAAATGACGGAGAAATTAATGCTGCCAACACCCAATCCAACATCATCCAAGATGCTACTAGCAAGATCAGTCGTAACAAAAAGAGGAATTCCACCAACAAGAGACAGGAGATGTTGCCCGAGGTTGTGCCAAATAAGGGGCTTACATCCCAAGATCTATCTGCCATTGTAGTGAGAGAGGATGAAGTAAGGACACACTCTTGAGGAGATTGAGAGTATCCAAAATGACTTTGAGGGGCGCACGCAGGCCGAGATAGAGCTAAGACAAACCATCACTACCTTTGAGTGCAGTGAGGTGCTGAGCACTATCGATGCCATGAAGGCTAAGATAAAGGCACTCGAGGAGCATGTCGATGCCGGCGTGATTGAGGCAGACAATAATGTTGTTGTGACGAGGGAGGCCAAGATTGAGGCTCCCAAACTGCCGGTGTTCAAAGGTGTTCGTGATGCACAAGAAGTTCCTTTGGCACTTGGAGAACTACTTCAGGCATGACAGAGTGAGGGACGATGAGGCTAAGATCAACACCACTACATTGTACCTCATAGAGATTCGCATTATGGTGGCGTCGAAAGTGTGCTGACATGGAGAAAGGGTTGTGCAAGATTGAGACATAGGAGCAGTTTAAGAAGGAGTTGAAAAAGCAATTATACCTAGTGAATATGGTGTATAAGTCTAGGCGGAAGCTAAGGGAGCTCTGACAGACGACCACAATTCAGGAATATGTGCGCGGGTTCACTACCCTAATGCTGCAAATCTTTTTGTTGTCCGAGGAAGATTCCCTCTTCTATTTCATGGATGTGTTGCAAATTTGGGAAAAAAGGAGTTAAGAAGACATGAAGTATCCAATGAAGACGAGGCCATATCGACAATCGAGTCGCTCGTTGACTTCAAGATGTATCCTGCCAAGTCTAAAGAAGGCAACACCAAGAGGGTAGGGGAGATCATGACAACAACAACAGGAAATGCATAGCCGAGGAATACAAGGGAAATGGCAAAGGGCCATCCCATAATGGGAAGGGGTCCAAAAGAAATGGCAAGGGGGAAAAATGGTAACAAGTACGTGCCTAAGGGAGAGTCCTACTTCTGTGAACGATCACATGGGGCAAGTGATTGCTTAGGGTTGGGAAAGTTTGCAGTAATGATTGGGAACTTTGCTTAGGCACATAAGGGTGACACAGGAGAAAGCGCCTGCATTGGGGTGATGCGCTTTGAATCTAAGCCGAAAGTAGGGTATTCTAGAGCATATCTTGGGGCTATGCAAATTGAGCATGGTGGCACTAAGAAAAGTTGGCCGGACATAGTTGAAGTGGATGACGAGTTACAAAGTGATCGCACGCTATCAGACTTAGATGATGCACCAAGCAGAGGGGTCAAGTTTTCAAGTAAGGCTGGGACCACGGGGGGAAGCCAAATAGGGAGTGGAAGTATGGACCCAATGCTTGAGAAGCTGCTAGACTTGGTCGAGTCATGGAGAGATTCAGGCCAAGAGCAAAGAGAGGCATCTGATGAGCGGAGGATTGAGGCCATCGTTGCTTTTAGCCCAAAGTACAAATGGGGCACGAAGAAACATGATCACTACTGTGAGATGGGAAAGTGAACTGCTTCATAGGTCATCATGGCTAATGGACAAAGATCTCCAGCGATGCCAAGGTGAAGTGCAGCTCTATCACCCAGTCCTTGGAGACTAGTTTGTTGAGTTGACTTAGACTAGCATGTCAAAGTATCTTATGCCAAAGGAGGGGATCACTTTCCATGAAAATCAAGCAAGTGAGTTCATTATCTGAGGGTGTGGACAGGTCCACCACATATATATTGTTCACTCTTTTTCCATGCAAAACTATTTTGTCAGTTATAAGATTAATCACAAAATACTTTTTGTAGAGGTGACAACTACCATATTTCCTTTGTCACACAGTTGTGAGATACTTATCAGGCTGTATTTAAGTCCATCTATTAGGTAGACATTCTCAATTGAGTGAGAATCATATTTTCCTACCTTCCCAACTCCATTGTTCTCACCTTTCTTTTCATTTTCAAAGGAAACATTACCTCCTTTAAAGGTCGCAAGTGAAAGGAACTGGTTCTTGTTTCCCGTTTTGTATTTTGAGAAACCGCTATCCATGTACCATATTTTGCTGTTCTCCTTCATTTTGACCTCAAGTTCTTCATCAGGTTCTTCCTTAGATTCTCTAATAGCCATAAGAGCTCGTTCATCATCATCGTCATCCTCATCAGAACCAACATCTGAGCTACCTTCCCAAGTATCCACCATTGATTTTGTTGATCCTTTGTTGTTTCTCTTCTTGAGATAAATCTGTTCCTTCTTCATGTTCCATCATTCATCTCTTTCCTTTTTCGATTCGACTCCCACATAGGACAATTCTTGATTATGTGATCAGTCTTTCCACATTTATAGCATCCATTAGTCACCTACTTTTCTGGAGCTTTGGCCTTGTCGTATTTTCCAATTCTTGAAGAACCTTTTCCTCTCCTTATGTACTTTTTGAAGTCTTTGGTGATTATTTCCATTTCATTATCTTCTAAATCAGAACCTTTAGTGATTTTTAGGGCTAGACTACTTTCCTTCTTAGGTACTTCCTCCTTCACGGTTTTCCTCCTAAGCTCATAAGCTTTGATATTTCCAATTAACTCATCCAAGGGGAGTGTAGCAATGTTCTTTGATTCTTGAATGACAATGATCTTTCTTTTCCAAGTGACGGGTAAAATTCTAGTTAGATATTTTCAACCCTTTCTTATTCAGAGATGACCCTTCCAAGAGGCCTCAATTCATTTTTCAAGGTAGTGAACCTTGTGTATATCTCCTGAATTGTTTATCCATTCTTCATGGCCAAGTTTTCATATTGTGAAAACAATAAAGTTCCTCTTGATATTTTCACTTGAGTTGTTTCTTCATGATCCACTATAGTGTGTCCCATATATGCTTGGTAGTAGAGTGCCCTTGGATTCTGTTGTACTCATTAGGACCAAGTCAACAGACAAGCAATTTTTTGGCTTAAGCATTCTTCTCCGACTTCATCAAATCCTCAGTAGTGTAGTCAGCTCTTGTTTTTAGAACATCCTCACCTTCAACATTCTTCTTGAGTGTTGACAACGTCTTGAATAATTATATCCCATAACTCATAATCTTCTGCCTGTAGATGATCTCTCATCCTCCCCTTTCACCATGAGTAGTACTGGCCGTTGAAAAGGAGTGGCATAGCACAAGATTGCCCTTTCTATTTTTTAGATGGTGCACTCATCTTGACCTTTTCCTGAGATTTTAGACTCTTCAAGGATAACCTGCTTTGATACCAATTAATATTTTATCCTTCAACATCACACATGATTTGGGGAGGGGGGATGCGATTTGTGTGGTGCTTAATTTTCTTGTGCACTCGATTATAGAAGGACCCAGTTCTTCTATGTGATCCTTATACTACAGTTGCAGAATAAATAATGCAGAAAGTAAAGAGCACAAATATTTTACGTGGAAAACACCCGACTCAAAATATTAAGATACCACGACCTACCTCCCGATAGGATTTTTCCAAACAGTTTACTACAATTCTGAGCCAACAACAATGTTTACAAGCTCTTGCAAACCTAAGGATTAGCTCTAACCCTTGTAGCAACATGCCACGGAGTGTTGCGACCTCATCAAGTTATCTCTAACATGAATTTGCTTCTAAAGAAAGCTGAAAGGTACAACTCAAAAGTTCCTACTACAATTGAACTAATATTAAAGAGAAACACATCGAACTGGTTCATGTAGCTTCAAGTTTGCACTTTTGAAACTCACAAAAGTTTCTCACAAAATGTCTTGCTATCCTGCTATTAATTCTTGCTTAACTTCAGTATATGTGTGATACCTGTAAAAGAGAACAAACTGATATTTATAGAGTTAGTAAAATAAGGATTAACTAGAGGTCTAATGCTTTACTCTTCCTTGGTGGAAGAGTTCTAGTTATCTTCAACTTCTAACTCTTACCTTATCTTGGATAGAGTTCTCTTCAAGTAAGGAGTCATGCTCCTTATTAAATATGCAATCTTCTCATTCAGGGATTATCAGAAATAGCCACTTATACTAATCCTTTACACGTGCATGTCTTTTGCTTGATTCTGACCGTAACCTGTGAGGTGAAGTTGCAAAATGTTCTCTCTAACTAGTTGACAACCTTCTCTTCTCTAAGATATGAACCTACGAGTATTCCTTTCAGCTGCAGACAGAATACAAGTGATGCATGCTCTTGGTTTAGAGTTGTTAGTCTTCCCAGCAGCCCATACTACCTCAGTTTTCCCAACTTTTTCCATGCGACCTTCCTTATCATTAGTTTAATGTCAGTCAACGTTCTATCCTACTTGTTCAGGTATACAAAATTCGGTGGTCCAGTTCCTCGCAGACCAGCTGAAGATGTGGCTTTTTCAGTTGCAAGGTTTATTCAGAACAATGGCTCATTCTTCAATTACTACATTGTTAGTTATTTGTTTTTGTTTAAGTAGAGGATCTTGTAAAAGATAAGCATTTTTTTGAATTAAAATATCTTTTTTTCATGTATATGCAGTACCATGGGGGAACAAATTTTGGTAGGACAACTTCAGCACTTTTCATTGCCACTAGCTATGATTACGATGCTCCGCTAGATGAATATGGTATGGAAAATAAAGCAAGCTATATAAATGTGTTTTCCCAAATTTACACACATCTGCACAACAAAAGTAAAATAATGGAAAGGTGATTTATTCTATGATGTAATAGGGCTGTTGAATGAACCAAAGTATGGGCACTTGAGGGATTTGCATAAAGCTATCAAGCTATCTGAACAAGCTCTAGTTTCCTCATATCCCACAGTCAATTGGCTTGGAAAGAATCAAGAGGTCATTCTGATATAGAATCTTTAGCTTTCTAGTAGAATTATGATCTTAATTTTCATCTAATAATGATTTACATTTTTATATCCAACAACAGGCTCATGTCTTTAGATCAAAATCCGGGGATTGTGCTGCGTTCCTATCCAATTATGATACTAAATATTCAGTGAAAGTCACCTTTCAGAATATCCAGTATGACCTGCCTCCATGGTCCATCAGCATTCTTCCTGATTGCAAAACAGCTGTTTACAACACCGCTAGGGTAATGAGAGAAACCCTTCTTTGCACCCAGGGAATTATTTTTATTGTTTTTCTTTTCCTCTCTTTTATGGACAAATACCAACGGTACTTACTGAATCTATCTTTACTAGTTCTGATTTTGTTTGTTAATCTAGAAAGACGTTCTTTGTATTTTCTTGAGTAAGATATACTAATATGTTCGTTAAAAAAATATAAATTATTTGTTAAAATACATATGAACGTTCAGGAGCAGAGTCTCTAACATCTTCTTGCAACTGCTGTAGATTAGCTCCCAAAGCTCACAGATGATGATGGCACCTGTAGTTGGCGGCTTATCTTGGCAGTCATACAATGAAGAAACTCCATCTGCTGAAGAAAGTGACACGCTTTCAGCCAATGGACTATTGGAGCAGATAAATATTACTAGAGATTCCTCAGACTATCTGTGGTCCATGACAGAGTGGGTACCTTCATCTCCTTGCTTCTTTCAAAAGATATTTATGTTTAGTTGGTAGAGTCAATATTTTTTATAATCTTTTTGTTACTTTCCCCAGTGTAAACGTAGGGTCTGATGAAGGATTTCTAAAGAATGGAAAGGACCCTTTTCTCACTGTTATGTCTGCTGGCCATGCTATGCATGTCTTCATCAATGCCCAACTATCAGGTAGTCTATTTGGGAATAGGGATTGATAAATACGTCTAATTGTCCGTTCTTATCTCCGTTTCGCTTCTATTTGGCTTTACCTTGTGGTAGGCACTGTTTATGGGGGATTAGATAATCCAAAACTGACATATAGTGGCAATGTGAAACTAAGAGCTGGTATTAACAAGATTTCTTTGCTCAGTGTTGCTGTTGGTCTCCCGGTTAGTTCTACTTCCTGTTTCGCTATTCTCTTTAAAAGGAAAATTTAAACTTTTATGGTATTTATGCTAGTAAATGCATTTCAGAATGTTGGTTTGCACTTTGAGACATGGAATACTGGAGTTCTTGGTCCAGTTACATTGAGTGGTCTCAATGAGGGGACAAGAGACTTGACAATACAAAGATGGTCTTACAAGGTTTCTTCCCTAATAACTCTCCCTCTTTTCTACCAAGTGTTTTGTCTAAATCTAAAAGCCAGAGTCGTCCAAGATAGACAAGAAATTTCGTGTTAAGTTTCTTTGAAAAGACAACTATAGATACCACTCCCATCAAGGACAAAATTTTCATTCTTTTCCTTTTTCTTGAAAAGCTATTAGAATGTGGGAGAAACCAAGAGAATGAAGGTGTGAAATATATACGGTTTTTTATGTGCAGGTTGGTCTAAAAGGTGAATCATTAAGTTTTCATACCTCAACTGGAGGTTCCTCTGTTGAATGGGTTGAAGGTTCACTTTTGGCTCAAAGGCAGCCCATCACTTGGTACAAGGTAAAATCCTAATGTAAACGTCAAAATTATGATACAATTATTGATCACATTAAACGTACACCATTGGACATGGTTTATCAGTTTAACGACTTGAATAAAATAGCACAGTTAATATACAAAAGATTTTCCAGGCTACATTTGATGCACCTGAAGGAAATGATCCAGTAGCGTTAGATATGGTAAGTATGGGAAAAGGTCAAATATGGGTAAATGGTGAAGGTGTAGGCCGCCACTGGCCTGGATACATAGCAAAGGGCCACTGTGGGGAATGCAATTATGCTGGAGAGTACACTGAAAAGAAATGCCAGACAAACTGTGGACAGCCGTCTCAAAGATGGTAAGGGGTTTATATTATTTCCAGCAAATTTTGGGTTAGATTATGGACTACACCGATTTTCCTCCTTTGTTAATTGAGGGGATATATGCATTTATGCGTCATATTCACTAGAATCAAACATGCTTTTAAAAGCTAACAAGATTGAAAATTAACCTACTTCCTCAAGATGCAATCTGAAATGAAGAACGCAAGAAGCTTTGAAAAATAGTGTACCGTAACTTGAGCTTGTTGTCTGAAAGCAACTGAATTGTGAAACTGATGATTTTAGGTATCATGTCCCAAGCTCATGGCTGAAACCAAGTGGAAATCTGTTGGTAATTTTTGAAGAATGGGGTGGTGTTCCAACCAGAATTTCTTTGGTTAAAAGAGCAACTGCCAGAGTTTGTGCTGATATTGTTGATGGGCAGCCAACTCTAAAAAACTGGCGAACGGTGGGCTCTGGAAAATCTGGTAATATGCATCCGAAAGCTCACTTGTGGTGTCTAGATGGGAAGAGAATCTCAAAAATACAGTTTGCTAGTTACGGAGTGCCACAAGGAACTTGTGGAAACTTCCGCGAGGGTACCTGCCATGCTCACAAGTCATATGATGCATTTGAAAAGGTGTGTCATTATGTAATTACTTCAAAGTTTTCTGAGACCAAAGTGCTGAGTGATGACTGCAATTACCTGGTTTCCTCATTCAAAGTTCTATATTTTGCTTCGTGTCTAAACGCAAGATTCAGCTTTAGCCTCAGTTTTAATATATATATATATAGTCTGTTTGCTATTCAGTTAAAGGTGTTGGTGATAAATATTCCTATGTTTTGCTTACTTTTGCTAACTTTCAAGTGGATATCACAGAATTGCATTGGACGGCAGTCTTGTTCAGTAAATGTTGTGCCTGAAGTTTTTGGAGGAGATCCGTGTCCAAATACTTCAAAGAAGCTATCCGTGGAAGCCATTTGCAGATGAGATTATTTTCCTTGCTTCTCTGCAAGCTCTGATTTCAGACACGAGGGCTACTGATTCGGTTATTGGATTTGAAGAAATTGTACAGCATCTCAATATAATTTAATCTTCATGTATGGATATTGTTGCTCCCAAACGCATACGCAAGTATACGTGGTCGTACAAGTAATATATGATAAGTTGAATGTCGAACCCACATAGACTTGTATAAACTACTTACTAAATCACTAAAATTGTTATTCAATCAAGCTAAGATAAAAATCCAGGAATGTAACTATATTATACTAAGATTCTAAGAAATAACTAAATTATCAAGTAACGAGTTGATTGTTGTGTATTCAATAGAGACAAATATTCCAGGGTTGTGATCGATTCACCATTCGTATTGTGTTCTAATTAACTCTCCCTTTTATATAATTCATTCATGGTTGCTAATTAATCGATAATTGCTCTCATAGCCTTCTCCCGAAGCACTACTCTCCTATTCTCAATAGATTAACGCCTATATTCCTATGAAATTAATCTATCAGAACGCATTAAGATTACAATATTTAATTAAGCACGGTGACTAGGTATATTCCTATCCTAACCACAAATCCGCTCCCCTGAAGGGTTAAGATCGTGCTCTCTTCAATTCTTCTCTAATCTATACATGACTTTCCCAAGCATAGCATAGACAGTATATAAAACCTAACTGTTGGCCATACAATTAAACAATTAAATACATAATTGATAAGAAACAACCATATATTGAGTAAACTATAATCAAGGTTAAGCTAATGTCGAACAACAATATTCATGGCTAAATCACAACCCCAGAACAATGTGTGTTTAGCCACTCATGATATAATCAAACAACTGCATAAGTGTTTAATCAATTGAAAATTCTAGAAAAAGATGAAGAAAACTGAGAATCCTTCGCTTCCTAACAATTCCGTATGTGTTTTTCCTCCAAAGTGGGGTCTACCTCCTCCAAAAATAGGTTTAGTCTTGCTTTTATACGTGTTGGATAGGTCTAGGGTCGAATAAATCGTGTCCCGGACAAAATAGGCAAAATTTCCGTCTCCGGCGCCCACCAGGGCGCTACTCACAAATTGGTTACTTCCCACAGCGCCACAGGTGGTGCTAGGCGCTGCCTGTGGCACCCAATTTCGCAATTTTCCCGGTTTCATCCGTTTTGGCTCTAATTTCGCGCGTTTCGTCCCCAATTGCTCCCGAATCATTCCTACACATAAAAATACTTCAAATTAATATAAATCATCACATTTAATATCCCTAATTCACGAAACAAAGTAAAATATGAGGCGATATACATAGAAATATATATACTTTAAGCTAAACATCAACACCCCACACTTAGACTCTTGTTCGTCCTCGAGCAATGGGACAATCTACTACCCTTCAACATGTACAAAGTTCATTATCAAGGAGCATTTTACTTTTAAATCACACACCTTACCCCTTAACCATGATCGATACCAACAATCAAACATGAACATACAAAAATTCACATTCTTTCCCTTTTTTTAAACATGCCCAAGTATAACAATTTTATGAATCATACCAACAACTTAATTGCAACCATCCAACCTCAAAAGTCAACCTGTAACCACTAAGCCCTCTTAATTCACGCACTCACCCAACAAGGAAGTTTACAACATTACCAATTACTCATGAGATCATGTGCCCTCACCAACAACAAAATAGTGAATATAACTAGTCCACACATTCAAATATGCTTTTGAACATAATTTAAGGACATCACACAATTGAAAAAAATTTCACTCACTCTCACAAGGAATTCATATGCATCCTGTGGTCGTACCATAAGCTTGACCATAGTGTAGATCTCTACTAATTTAGGTAACCAAATCTAGGATCAATTAGGACTTTTAAGGTTGTAATGTAGGCTAAGGGACGAGTAGGATATCTTTAGGAATAGTGACTAACCCTCCTAAGAACTTTAATACACTACATTCACAATTCAACACATATTCTTCTCAACCAACTCACTCGCCAACACCCATGTTCAACATAGCCCTTTTTTAATTAATCACTTTTATACTTCCACTAGCACAATTAAAGAAGAAATGGAGATGTGTCTCTTTTTATACATACTTTCATTATTATTTTCTCTTCTTTCATTTACAACAATATTTTTTTTTACACACACTCCATACATGAAAGTTCATTGGCTAGTGACTTTTGATTTCAATTTTAGTGCACCAACGGGATTTTCCATGGCTTCACTCAAAAACTAATCCCCAAGATCTCACCTTACTTCTTTTAGCGACTAAGTGCCTTAGGAGGTAAAGGTGCAAAAAACTCAATTTAAGAACAAAATAGGGGTACGACTTGTAATGTGGGTGCCAAAGAAAAGGTCTATAGGCTCAAAGTGGCTAGCAATGGAATTTTTTTATTTTTGTGGGCCAAGTACACCCATGATCAAGCAAGAAAATTCCTATGTCATCTCCTAGATTAGCATAACCTATAATTTTGCTTCGATTAACACACGGGGCAAGTTCTAGACTACACAGGATAGCATAAAAAATCACTAGACCTCACTCACACATTGCACATGACTCAATCACAATGGTTTTGTTCAACTCTCAAGTCAAGCAAGCACACATAATTGAGAGAATTAAGCAATATCACACTATGTGGCATACAAGTCAAACAACTGAGCTAAGGCGTCGCAAAATATGTTATTTATTTTTATTTAGGCTTCACATGTCAAACCAAATACAAGGGAAAGCAGAATGTATGTCATAACCTAATATGCCAACACCAAACATGTCAATAGCTATTTCTAAGTTACTCAGTTTCTTCCTAACTACTCCTAAAAAAAGAATAAAGTGCCCGGTTCGAGCTACACCCTTGGAAAAGAACCGGTGGCCAAAGAAAAACAAAGGAATACTACCTAACTATCCTAAAAATAAAAAAAAATCTTTTTGGTATTTTTTTAATCGGACTTTATCGCTCCAGAAAATTGTCCAACAGATCCATCGTCGGGAAAAGTCGGAGCTTTTTCAATTTTTTTTTTCGTTTCTTAACTAATAATTTTTTTATACAATTACACTTCACTTCAGAAAGTAGTTTCCCCACCCCACACTTATGTTATGCATAGTCCTCGATGCATGATCACAAAGAAAAACATTAAAACAAGGGTGAGAAATACTCCCTGAGACCCTCTCGGGCCTAGCTCGGATATGATTCTCAATCTTTAGAGTCGGGATGACCCCACACTTAAGCTCAAACATGCCCCTCAACTTCAAATTTGGGTACTCAGACTTCCCCTACTCTGCATAATAAAAATAACACAAAACTGGACACTAAAAAAAATAAAAAAAAATAAACGATATACAGGCTGGGTTGCCTCCCAACAAGTGCCTTATTTATAGTCGTGGCACGACTATGCTACTCTGCTCAGGCTGGGCGATTTATCTTATTCTTTCTTCCATGAAGCCTAGCCTTTTTGCACGCACTTAACGTGTCTCCTTTTTCATCTCTAGCTCTTTTCTCAATCATCTTTACACTCTCAGCTGGCAACACCACCTCCTATAACTCAATTGTCCCAGCTGGATCACTATAATTCACATAAGGACTCTGCTCTATCCTCTTCAATTCGACCACAATAATCATGCACAAGTCCTCATGATGCTTAGGGAGCTTAAGTACCTTGTACATATTAAAAGTGACCTCCTCATCGTCAACTCTCATTTTTAACTTCCTTGCCCTCACATCAATAATTGCTCCATCAGTAGCTAAGAATGGTCGCCCCAAAATAATGGGCACTTCCTCATCCGCCTCGTAATCAAGCACAATAAAATCAGCGGGAAGAATAAACTTTCCCACTCGAACTAACACATCCTCAATAATTCCTTCCGGCATAACTAGCGACCTATCTGCTAACTGTAGAGTGATTGTAGTAGGTCTAAGCACCCCCAATCCGAGTTTCCTGAACAAAGAAGATGGCATCAAATTTATACTAGCCCCTAAATCACACAGGGCTCTACCAACTTCTTGTTTTCCAAGAGACAAAGGAATTGTGAAACTCCCAGGATCCTTCAACTTAGGAGGAAGTTTACTCTGAACCCTGGCACTGCACTCTTCAGTAAGTGCAACTGTTTCGAACTCTGCATGTCTTCGTTTGTTTGCCGCAATATCTCTGATATACCTTGCATACTTAGGCACTTCTTGCAAAATTTCTACCAAAGGGAAATTCACACTCACTTGGCTCAACATATCTAAGAATCTCTTGTACTTAGCATCATATTTTTGCTTCTGCAGTCTTTGTGGAAACGGAGGTGGTGGCCTTGTCTCAATTACTGGCTCAGGTCTTTTATCATCTCTCTCATTCCCCTCAACTGGCTTGGGAACTAATTCTCCTTCAGGATGAGTTGTATTCTTCTTTTTCTTTGGAACTTCTTCTAGTACTCTTCCATTTCTCAAGGTAATTGCATTGACTTGATCCTTAGGATTAGGAGCATTATCACTAGGAAGAGCCCCTACTAGTCTGGTATTTTGGGCACTGGCAAGTTGTCCAATTTGGCGTTCCAAATTTCTCATTGTTGCTGCTTGGGCCTGCTGATCAGCCATTAATTTCTGATTAAAAACTAGTTGGTCGGCCATCATTCTCTTCATAATCTCTTCAAGGCTAGCTGGTTATTCAGCCTGAGGTGGTCTGTATTGTTGTTGAGGTGCTTGAGGCCTGTATTGATTCTGAGTGCCTTGATTTCCACCCCAAGAGAAGTTTGGGTGGTTTCTTCAGTTGGGATTGTAAGTGTCCCCATACTGACTTGTTTGGCTTCAATTTGCATTACCCACAAAATATACATAATCTGGATTTGCTGGGCATAGATTGCTCATGTAACCCTCTCCACAGACTTCACAAAATACCTGAACCTATTGCACTGGTTGGGCTTGTTTCTTGCTAATGATCATGGTCATCTGATTGACTTGGTTGGTCAGCGTAGAGATCAATGCTGACAAGGCTGAGACAACATCTAATTCAAGAACCCATGGTGATTTTTGTACCATATTCCTACCCATCTCTCCTTGCCAATCCGAATTACTTTTTGAGAATTTGTTCAATAATGCAAATATTTTGTCATAGTTCTTCTCCAATACTTGACCTCCAGCTGCAACATCTACCACAATCTTTGTCTGGGGATGGAGCCCTTCTATGAAAGTGTGAACTAACACTTCGTTCGTCTGATTATGATGAGGATAGTCTCTGATTAGCCCCTTGAACCTTTCCCATGCTGAGTATAAAGATTCTCCTGCTTTCTGTTTAAAGGAGACTATCTCACTTCTGATCTTTGCAGTTTTGCCTGAAGGGAAGAACCTTGCCAGAATTTTTCTTGCCAAATCATTACATGATGTAATGGAATTAGCTGGTTCTGCCTTTAGCCATCACTTTGCTTCACCCAACAGAGAGAATGAAAAAAGTGTGAGCCTCACATAATCTGGCGTGACCCCGTTAGTGATATAAGTATCACTAATATCCAAGAAGTTCAGAATGTGCTGCTGTGGATCCTCGTGTGGAAGACCCATAAACTGCCCGTTTGGATGAAGTAGCTGGATCATGCTCTGTTTCAGATCAAAGTGCCCAGTGATTCCGGACTTTACGATGCTGGAGGTAACATTAGCAATACTGGGCATCGCTACCTCCTGCACAACCATATGTTGCTCCACTTCCATGTTCACAGGAAATTAAACGAGTGCTTGAATATTGTTGGTATCCCTTGCTTCCCTCAACCTCCTGTGAAATGTTCTCTCAAGTTCGGGGTCAAAGCCGTTGAGTCTGTCTTGGCTTCTGACCCTACGCATTCAATCAAAGTTCCTGAGATTAGAGCAACAATCAAATAACGTTAGACTAGAAAAAAATAAAAAATTAAAGCAAAAACTAGAAAGTAGTCTATATTCAAGTCCCCGACAACAGCGCCAAAAACTTGTTGCTCCCAAATGCACACGCAAGTATATGTGGTAGTACAAGTAATATAATGATAAGTTGAGTGTCGAACCCACAAAGACTTGTATAAACTACTTACTAAATCACTAAAATTGTTATTCAATCAAGCTAAGATAAATTTCCAGGAATGTAACTATATTATATTAAGATTCTAAGAAATAACTAAATTATGTAGTAACGAGTTGATTGTTGTGTATTCAATAGAGACAAATATTCCAGGGTTGTGATCGATTCACCATTCGTATTGTGTTCTAATTAACTCTCCCTTTCATATAATTCACTCATGGTTTCTAATTAATCGATAATTGCTCTCATAGCCTTCTCCCGAAGCACTACTCGCCTATTCTCAATAGATTAATGCCTATATTCCTATTAAATTAATCTATCAGAACGCATTAAGATTACGATATTTAATTAAGCACGATGATTAGGTATATTCCTATCCTAACCACAAATCCTCTCCCCTCAAGGGTTAAGATCGTGCTCTCTTTAATTCTTCTATAATCTATACACGACTTTCCCAAGCATAACATATATCGTATATAGAACATAACTGCTGGCCAGACAATTAAGCAATTAAACACAGAATTGAAGAAACAACCATATATTTATTGAACTATAATCAAGGTTAAGCTAATGTCGAACAACAATATTCATGGCTAAATCACAACCCAGAACAATGGGTGTTTAGCCACTCATGATATAATCAAACAATTGCATAAATGCTGAATCAATTGTAAATTCTAGAAAAGATGAAAACAATTGAGAATCCTTCACTTCCTAACAATTCCGTATGTGTTTTTCCTCCAAAGTGGTGTCTACCTCCTCCAAAAATAGGTTTAGTCTTGCTTTAATACGTGTTGGATAGGTCTAGGGTCGAATAAACCGTGTCCCGGGAAAAATAGGAAAATTCTCATCTCCGGTGCACTGGGTAGCGCCAGACGCCCACCAGGGCACTACTCACAAATTGGTTACTGCCCACAGCGCCACAGGTGGTGCTAGGCGCTACCTGTGGCACCCAATTTTGCAATTTTCCCGGTTTCGTCCGTTTTGGCTCTAATTTCGCGTGTTTCGCCCCCAATTTGCTCCCGAATCATTTTTACACAGAAAAACACTTCAAATTAATATAAATCATCACATTTAACATCCCAAATTCACGAAACAAAGTAAAATATGAGGGAATATACATAGAAATATATATACTTTAAGCTAAACATCAGATATACAACAACAATTCATTGATCCAGGCCACCATTCCTCCAGATGGTTTTAAACCTGGAATACAAGTGTTTATGAAATAACCAGGGAGCCAATTTTCCCTTTATAATTGTAATAATCTCACTGTGCTACAGTTATTTGAAAAAAAATCTATAAAGGCATTGGACATCTTTTTTCGAATCTTACTACGAGGACTCTAAGGATTTACTCATAGCAATATTTGTAATTATCCCATGTATGTGATGGACTCTTTGTATTTATGTTTTGTAGGTGATATATTTATCCTTGTATATATCCATGCTACTGTAAATATAAGGCAATACTGGCTCTTTGTTTAGTGAGTCATTTATTAAAGACTATTATGGTATCAGATTAGCCAACAAAATCGTCATAAATTGTGGTGGCTGAACGAAAACATCAACACATAATCAATATAGTGCATATTATGCTTACATCTGCTCACTTACCATCTCAATTTTGGATTGATGCTATTTTTTATGTTGTTTATACCATCAACAAAATTACCTACTCTTATTTTGAAAGGACTTTCTTCATTTGAAAAACTTTTTTATGTATCTCCTGATTACAGCTTTCTTCGAAATTTTAGTTGTGAATATTTTTCAAATATATCCGCTCAAGAATCTCATATGCGTAATCCATGTTTTGTTCAATGTATTTTCCTACGTTATACTTTTAATTATAAAGGATACCATCGCCTAGATCCTACAGTTGATTGTTTATACCAGTCCACATGTTGTCCTTCATGGATTAGTTTTTCGATATCCTCAATTGTCTGGTTCCTCTATTGTCTCTTCATCCGACTGCTCTCCTGAGATTCTTGTAGTTACTGCACCTTTACAGATATATGCCCTCTTTAGCTCTAGTGTGTCCACTTCTAAGTCGTGTTCTCCAACTCCCTCAAGTGTTTCTACCCCGTGCTCTACATAAAATTCCATTGATCATCTGTCCATCATAGATCCTTCTACTGAGTATTGCTCTAGTGTGTCCACTTCTAAGTCGTCTTCTCCACCTCCCTCAAGTGTTTCTCCCCCGTGCTCTACATAAAATTCCATTGATCATGTGTCCATCATAGATCCTTGTACTTAGTATTGCTCTAGTGTGTCCACTTCTAAGTCGTCTTCTCCACCTCCTTCAAGTGTTTCTCCCCCGTGATCTACATAAAATTCCATTGATCATGTGTCCATCATAGATCCTTCTACTGAGTATTGCTCTACTGTGTCCACTTCTAATTCGTCATCTCCACCCCCCTCAAGTGTTTCTCCCCCGTGCTCTACATAAAATTGCATTGATCATGTGTCCATCATAGATCCTTCTATTGAGTATTGCTCTAGTGTGTCCACTTCTAAGTCGTC
This sequence comes from Nicotiana undulata, assembly GCA_005239495.1. NCBI lineage: Eukaryota > Viridiplantae > Streptophyta > Magnoliopsida > Solanales > Solanaceae > Nicotiana > Nicotiana undulata. The sequence goes on from ML289484.1 coordinate 126,275, forward strand.
TTCTCCACCTCCCTCAAGTGTTTCTCCCCCGTGCTCTACATAAAATTCCATTGATCATGTGTCCATCATAGATCCTTCTAATGAGTATTGCTCTAGTGTGTACACTTCTAAGTCGTCTTCTCCACCTCCCTCAAGTGTTTCTCCCCCGTGCTCTACATAAAATTCCATTGATCATGTGTCCATCATAGATCCTTCTACTGAGTATTGCTCTAGTGTTCTCTCTTCATCACTTTCCTCACTGCCAACTAGAACTTCTTCCCCTCCTACTTCAGTATCTCTTGCTCATTCATCTCGCTCTAGGTCTGGTATTTCTAAACCAAAACAAATATTTTCTTTGAACACTACTATTCAAGAAATTGAACCTTCTTGTTTCTCTTAGGTAGTTAAAAGTTCAAAGTGGCAGCAGGCCATGGCAGATAATTTTAATGAACTTTTAGCAAATAATATATACTCGGGTTTTCGTTTTCAACCTTACTTGAACTTAGTCGGTGGTAAATGGGTTTATCGTAATAAATATAACTCAGATGGATTAGTTGCACGATACAAAGCAAGACTTGTAGGACAGGGATTTCATCAACAACCTGGCATTGATTATCATAAAACTTTTAGTCTGTTGCCCACGCTGTCACTTTTCGTATTGTAATCTCCCTTACTGTTTTCTTTTCTTGGCCTATTCGTTAATTTGATGTTAATTAGTAAATCTTTTTTGCATTGTGTTCCTAATGAGGAAGTTTTATGAAACAACTCCCAGGTTTTACTCATCCCGGCTATCCTAACATGTTTGCAAACTAATCAAAGCACATTATGGTTCGAAGTAGGCACCACATGATTGGTTTATTGTTTAGTTCATTTCTCCCGGCTCATGTTTTTTTTGCAGCAAATTAGATGCTTCCATGTCTGTTCAACATTTTTGTCTGGTATAGTGGTATTCTTATTTTATTACTTTATGTTGATGCATCATTCTTACTGACAACCATTCTTATCCTCTTGATCAGTTAGTCGTCTCTCTAGACAATTTGCGACGAAAGACTTAGGTGATCTTTATTACGTTCTTGGTATTCAAGCAGTTCGTTCTTCTAATGGTCTTCATTTGTCACACCAAAATTATATTTTTTATTTTCTTCTTAAATTTCACATGCATACCGATTCGCACCACTATTACTTTACACACTTGTCTTTCTATTATAGATGGTGAGTTAATTTCACATCTTAGCAAATATTGGAGTATGGTTGGCACTCTTAATACTTGACTATGACTCGTCCAGAGTTAAAATTATTTTTTAATTTATTCATGCTCCGCATACTACTCATTTTCATTAAGTCAAGCGTGTTTTCAGAGTACCACTACCATCACATTTGGACTGTTGTTACGTACCTCTGCATCCACCTATTTGATTGTTGCCTATTCAGATGCTAATGGGTCTGGTTGTCTCTACCACATGTTTGCATTGTTTTTGGGTTCTAATCTTATTTCGTGGAGTGCAAAGAAGCAACCAACATACTCTAACTCTTCTATAGAGGCTGAGTGCAGAGCTATCACATATACTGTTGTTGAGACATCTTGGATTCATACTATCTGCCGTTTGTTTTAGGGTAGCCGGCGATCTTAAATTTTTGTTTATGTATGTTCAAACAAATATTGTAGTTAATAAAATTTGCATTTATGCTTCTTAGGTCATCTCCAACCTTTTCCCCCATTTTGGTCCTCAAAATGGGGATTTCCCATTTTGGGGACAACTTACTCCAGCTATTCCCCATTTTCCCCCCAAAAGAAAATATTCTTTTTATATTCTTCTTTCTCTTCTATATTATATTATTATCTTTAATTTCAATTTTTATTTTTAAATTGCATTAAGCAAATTCAATATTTTATTTTCATTAATTTGTAATTCCCATTAAAACAATTCCATAAAATTTTAAATAATATAATTTGTAAGAAATTATTATAGAGATTAACTAAAATTCAAATAAAAGTGAAATCATTGAGATACAAAATTAATTAATACATATTACATAACGATAAAATTCATTCGAAATACTAATATTCAACTTCAACCTCTAGTATTCTCCCATAAATGATCTATTAATGCATTACGAAGTATAAAATGAGCATCTTTGTCCTTAATTATTCTATGTCGAGCTAAAAATTCTTGAAATCGTTGATTTTCATCTACTGCCATTTCTACTGTTGGAGGTGGACCTTCCAAATCATCTTGAATTGGTGCATTAAGATCTGCTCATTCTCGATTATCATGTTGTGCAGTATAATACATGTAGTCATTATATCACGTAGCAGTTCTTTTTCCCAAACATATTAGGATCCTACAACAATTGCAAAACGTTGTTGCAAAGCTCCGAATGCACGTTCAACATCTTTTAGACATGATTCTTGTTTCATCGCAAAATATTTTTTCTTTGCCGAACATGGCTCACGAATAGCGATTTTGATAAGTTTAACGATGGCAATTTTGGAAGAAAAAAATCAAGAAAGAAAGGCTATGCTAATATATCATAAGAGTTTGAGAATCCTACCCCTGATTCACCCTATCTATCATCTCCTAACTTATCATCATTTTCACTAAATTTAAATGAGGATGTTGCAGGTTATTTCACATCATCACAACGGCCTAGTGGAGTGAAGAAAACAAAAATGAAGAGCAAAATTGACGAAAATTAAATGAAGACAATCCAATCAGAAAATAATCGGATGGTTGAGGGGATGAATGATGCAACAAAGGCAAAAAAGAAGTTTTGAACGTTCAAAAAGAAAAACTAAGAGTAAAAAAATGAAAGAAGAAAATAAAGTTTTAATGATGGATGTGGATTCTATTGTCGATCTGACTCGTCGTGAATTTATGCGACAAGAACAACAACGAATAATGTGTAAAATAAGTCAACAATATCCACAGTCACAACCACAACAATCCTCGGCCCCATTCACTCAATAATATAATAATTTTGGTGTATCTGGAAACGACATACCTCCCTACTAAGTTATTATGCTATTTACCGTAGTTTCAACTTTTTTTTAAATGTATTTTCAATTTTCATGTATTTCCAATTTTAATGTATTTTCATTTAATGTATTTTCAATTTTCACTTTTCAATTTTAGCAACATCTAATATTTTATATTCGCACCTTTCAATTTTGAAAATTATTCATTTTTTGTGGAAAATGCCGTTGTTCCGGATTATGACTTGTTTAGAAATTCTTTCTGGCGCGAACATTGTTTCTCGATGACTTTGTCCTGTTGATGTTGATTCGTGGAGATGCCTATGGTGACATAGATTCTTGCTGCCACGATTGCGTCCTACTATAAGCAAATACATTACAAAGGTTTCCCTTGTGTTATAACCAAACCTTTTCAGGTTGCCCATGTATCCGAACGAAATCGTTGTGCACGATGTTCAGGGTAATGATAAAAAAATTATGATGATGACCAAGCCTGACTTAGGCAGCCTACATATCAAAATGGAATTAGGTCAAAATGTAGTTCGATTGCAATAGATGCAAAGTGATAAGAAATTGAAAATGATGTGGCCGAGTCTGACTCGGACTGCCTAAGTATCCAAATGGAATCAGGCCAGAACGTAGTTTAGTTACAATAGGTGACTGAATCCGATGAGGATTTTCTACGTACTCCTACTGAAGAAAATCAAGTCATGGCGTAGTTCCAAATACATACAAAATGATATTTGGATTTTCTATTACAAAAAGGGAGGGAGATCGGACCCTATGTGGGTTGCCTACGTATCCCACCATGGGAAGTCATGTGGGTCGTAGTTCTATTCATCCAAACCCTAATTCTAGTGTCCTCAAATGTAGTATATCGTGATTGCATCTGAGTTGATAGGCTTCGTCTGACTTTTCCGTCCATTTATACTATGATCAAAGATCCTCCTAACAATACCCGATGGACCACATAAGGACCCTACCAATTCATCATGATTATTCCATTGGCTTCTTCTTGATGGGGAAATATTTTCTTCAAATCCAACTGCCCCGGTGTAAATTTCTGAGGTGTCACCTTCTTGTTAAATACACTAGCCGTCCTATTTTGATACAGTTGACCATGGTATTCTCTTTTCATTAATGAGCATGAGTTGCTCCTGTGTGACCCGTGTCAATTTTTCATTGTCTAACTTGGATTCTTGAATGAACCTCAAGGATGGTATCTCGACCTCTGTAGGTATCACAACTTCGGTTCCATATATTAACATATATGGTGTTGCCCCAATGGATGTTCTCAAGGTGGTCCGATAAACTAGACGGGCAAAGGATAATTTCTCGTGCCATTGCTTGTGATTGTCCACTATCTTTCGTAATATCCTCTTGAATGTTCTTATTGGATGCTTCAACAAATCCATTTATTTGCGGCCTGTAGACTCTGGAATTACGAAGGGCGATTCTGAACATCTCACAAATTTCTCTAATAAGATCACTATTGTGATTGGCTGCATTGTTAGTCATGATCGGCTTCGGTATCTCGAATCGGTAGACTATGTTGTTACATGCAAAATCTGCTACCACCTTCTTCGTGATAGGCATGTATGTAGAGGCTTCGACCTATTTTGTGAAGTAGTCAATGGATACCAGGATGAAACAGTGTCCGTTTGATGCGACATTCTCTATAGGTCCAATCACGTATATGCCCCAAGCGGCGAACAAATACTATCGCTTTCCCCGGATGCAATCCCCATGAATCTGGAACTAGTGACACTTCTGGACGTAACATATACTATCTCTTTCCATGGTCATCGAAAAGTATCCGACTCTCAAAATCTTCTTGGACAAAGTGAGACCATTCATGTGAGGTCCACATGTTTCAATGTGTACTTCTTCTAGTAATCTAGTTTCTTCAACAACATCTACACACCTTAAGAGACCCAAGTCCGAGGTCTTCCTTTACATTACTTCCCCGTTAAGGAAAACGTGATTTACTAGCCATTTGCGTGCTCTTTTCTGACCATTGGTGGTATTCTCTGGGTATTCTCTTGCTTCAAGGAACATTTTTATGTCATAGTATCACAGTTTACCATCTGGCTGCTCATCTTCATGGAAACAATATGCTTGCTGATCCCGAACATCTATCTCAATTGAGTTGATATAGTTCTTATATGGATGCTGGATCATGGATGACAAGGTTGCGAGAGCGTCGACATACTCGTTTTGAATACAGGGAATGTGTTTGAACTCAATCTTGGTGAATCTTTTCCACAACTCTTTCACGCAATTCAGGCACGAAAGGATCTTAACATTTTTGGTAGTCCATTCACCTTGGACTTCATGCATCAGTAGATCCGAATCTCATATGATCAGAAAATCCTTGATGTTCATGTCAACTGTAATCCTAATCTCGAGGATATATGCTTCATACTCAGCCATATTATTGGTGTATGGGAAAATTATCTTAGCTGAAGCTGGGTAATGTTGTCATGGCGCAGATATCAGGACTGCCCTGATCCCTACTCCTTTGATGTTCGTTGCTCCGTCGAAACACATTCTTCATCCTAGTATGACTCTACGATGTCTTCCCCGGTGAACAACACTTCTTCATCCACAAAGTATTTAGTGAGTGGCTCGTATTCCATGTCCATTGGGTTATCTGCAAGATGATCGGCAAATGCTTGTCCCTTGGTATCCTTCTGCGTCATGTACACAATATCATCCTCGCTGATAAGAATCTTCCACTTGTCCATCTTTCCAATAGGCATCGGATTTTGGAAGTTGTGCTTGAGCGTATCAAGCCAAGATATCAAATGTGTGGTGTATGCCGACATGTAATTCCTTAACTTCTCAGCGATACAAGTCAAAGTGCAACATGTGTACTCTATCTTCACATGGCGTAAACTTCTTGCTCAGGTAGTAGATAGCGTGCTCTTTCCTCCAGGTCTCATCGTGTTGTCCCAACATGCATCCAAATGCATTATCCAGAACAGAAGGGTACAATAACAATGACTTTCCTGGTTCAGGGGGAAACAATACTGAAGAATTTGACAAATACTCTTAGATCTTGTTGAAAGCTTTCTGACATTCTTTTGCCCATTTGGTAGAAGCATCCTTTTTAACAGCTTAAAAATAAACTCGTAGATTATCGTAAACTGTGCTATAAATATGCTAATGTGGTTTAATCTTCCAAGGAAAATCATCACGTCCTTCTTGCTTTTAGGTGGTGGCAAGTCTTGAATGGCTTTGATCTTTGAAGGATCCAATTCTATCCCTTTCTTGCTCACGCTGGAGCCTAACAATTTGGCAATATTCAACTTCAAACTCTATGTCCGCAAACGTTCTAAGAACTCCTTCAGGTCATTCAAATGCTCTGCACTCTTCTGGAATTTGATGATGATGTTGTCCACATATACCTCGATTTTCTTGTGGATCATATCATGAAAGAGGGTCGTCATGACCCTCATATAAGTAGCACTGGCCATCTTGAGGACGAACGACATGACCCTGTGGCAATAAACTCCCTATGGCATAGTGAACACTGTTTTCTCTGCATATTCGTCATGCATCAGGATCTGGTCGAACCCAGCGAAGCAATCCATGAATGACTACAACTAATGCTTCGCGCAATTGACGATAAGGATACAAATGTTTGGTAAAGGGAAATTATTCTTCGGACTAGCCTTGTTAAGATATCTATAATCCACACATATTCTGATCTTCCCATATTTCTTTGGCGTTGGTACGATAGTTTCCAACCATGTAGGATAATTGGTGACTCTTACCACATTCTCCTCTATTTGCTTGGTGACCTCTTCTTTATCCTTCAACTCAAATCTAGCTTGAACTTTCTGGTTTTTTTAACTGGCGGTATGATATGATGGGTGGGAAATTGATGCAATACAATGTTGGTACTCTATCCGGGCATGTCATCATATGACTATGCGAACACATCAAAGTATTGTTGGAGGATATCGACCAGTTCTTCTTTCTATTCTGCTTCTAAATGGATAGTGATTTGAGTTTCTTTCACATCTTCTTCGCTTTCCAAGTTGATTACTTATGTTTCTTCAAGATTGGAATTTTTTTTGGCTATCTAACTGCTGGATCTCTTGTGGGAGGTTACCAGGCATCATGCTCTCTTCGTACTCCTCGTAGTACAAATCATTTTTCTCAACGGTTTCATTACATGTCATAATTATGGAATGCAACTAAGTATATATAAAGCGGTAAATAGATTTGCAATGATTTTAAGAAAATCAATTATTTCATATCATCAAAAGTGGAACGTCTAAGCATTCAAGGAAGCAATTGAAAAAACACTACAAGCACAACTCATGGCTCAGTTAACCTTGCGGTTTTTCAAATGCTTTACAGTTCCACACTACCAAGAATTCCTAGTTCAATTCTGCAAAGCTTCTCCTAGTTTACATCCTGAATGGTCGATTTATTGATATCAGCTTCGTTTCGAAATTCCTATATCATGGATACGAAGATCTTTCCATTCCATCTACAATGTCTTTATTTGGTGCTGAGCTCTGACCTGGACACAGAACACACGCGGACACTAAATCCTTCTTCCTAAAGCTACTAGTGTGAACCTTCCCAGTTGGAGGCTGATACCCTAACCCAATTCTACATTTTTATCCCTTTTGCTTAATTGGATATGTTATTACATCTGATCGGGCTCCGAGACTGGTCCCTAGACACCATTGCTATTCGGTTTCCTCATAGATTGGCACACATGGAAAACCATCTTTTCATCACCCACTCGGAAAGTGAGTTCTCCGGCTTCCACATAACCAAGAGCCTTCCCCGTAGAAAGGAATACTCTTTCCAGATAATCAACACCTCATAGTCCACTTCACAATGAAGAATCAAAAAATCCGCCGGGAGAATGAATTTATCAACACGAACCAACACATCATCAATTAAACCCAGCGGTCTCTTCAAGGTACGATCCGCCATTTGTAATCTCATAGATGTGGGTCTTGGTTGCCCAATTCTCAAAGTCTTGAAAACCGAATAGGGCATCAAATTGATACTTTCCCCAATATCACAAATAACTTTAGCAAACTCGGAATTCCCAATGGTACAAGTGACTGTGAAGGCGTCGGGATCTTCCAATTTAGGAGCCATTGAATGCACAATTGCACTCACTTGATGAGTCATTTTTATATTTTCACAATTCATCGACCACTTCTTTGTCACCATGTCCTTCATGAACTTTGCATAACCGGGCATTTGCTCCAAAGACTCAACCAATGGCACATTAATAGATAGACTCTTCATCATGTCAATGAACTTTTTGAATTGATTCTCGCCATTTTTCTTGACAAGCCTTTGAGGATATGGAGGAGGAGGCCTTGGAATTGGTGCCTAAGCCTTTGGCACTACTGGTTCTGGTATGTCAACAATGTGTTCCCTATATGGGTTCACTTCCTCTCAATTCTCCTCCACATTGTCATCAATATCAATTCTTACTTCATCATTTGCTTGCACCAGATTGTTCGGGATCTCATCCTCTTGTACCACTTGCTCATCATCCACAATGTTCTTTTGACTTTAGGTGGGTGCATCCCCACATTTTCCATTACTTGTAATAACGGCCATGGAATGTCCCGTGTCATTCTCACCCTTTGGGTTCACCACTGTGTCACTTGGTAGTGCCCCCTTAGGACGAGTGGTTAAAGCTTGCGAGATTCGCCCCAATTGAACTTCCAAATAGTGAATTGAAGTGTTGTGAAAGGCTAGTTGGGTATCAGAGTTGACATTCTTCTCCATCATTTGTTTGAACAAGTTCTTGATTCATCCCATATCATTGTTGGAAGAACTTGGACCATGTGAAGGATAAGTAGGCGGGTTGCTCGGTTGTTCATACATCGGGGACCTTTGAGAGCCCGACTGCCGATTTCCTTGGTTATTGTTCCATCCCCCTTGGTTGTTTACTCCCCTATATCCTTGACTACTGCCACGTCAATTGCCTTGGTTATTTTGACCATTCCAATTTCCTTGATTTTTTTATTGTTCCAATTCCATTGGTTGTTACCACCATTCCCATTACCTTGGTTGCTAGAATTCCAATTCCCCTGATTACTATGAGGTCACCACTGTTGTTGATTCGGGCCTTGAGAGTTGTTTCTTTGCCCCAGGAAGTTTTTCACATATTGTACTTCTTCATCTTTTTCATTGTAAGATTCATCTTGATCAAACCCACTATCTTCTTGCACATAATGTTCCGCACGGTTTTGCACTTGAGGACCCTTTTGCCTTCTCTAGTTTATAATCATATTAACTCCTTCCATTACATTGACTTGCTTAGGCCATTGCACTTGTTGAAGTTGAGCCTTGGCTAATTGGTTCATCATGGATCATGCAATTCTTTATGTAGGTGAATCACATTTGGATCTCCTTGAGGAACATTTGCTCTAATTTTCCGTGCCGATGAATTATCTGCCATTTCATCTAAGATCTCACAAGCTTCTGCATATGGCATTGTCATGAAATTTCCACGGGCAAGTTGGTTGACCACGCATTGATTGGTAGTATTGATCCCCTTATATAAAGTTTGTTGAATCATAGCCTCCGTCATGTCATTGTTTGGGCACTCTTTCACCATAGTTCGATACCTCTCCCATATCTCATGCAATGACTTATTGGGTTCTTGTTTGAATGCTAGAGACACATCTCTAAGAGTAGCCATATGCCCGGGAGAAAAGAACCTTGAAATAAATTTCTCCGCCAATTAATCCTATGTATTGATGGAATGGTTTGGAATCCTTTCTAACTAATCCAAGGCTTTCCCTGTAGATACAAAGGAAATAGCCTAAACCTTAAAGCATCTTCGGCGATGTTTGTCTGTTTACTCCCCCATTAGGTGTCCACAAATCGCTTCAAGTGTTTGTACGAATTTTGATACAGAACCCTGGTGAAGAATCCCCGTTGCTCTAGCAATGTGAGCATAACATTTGTGATTTGAAAGTTGCCTGCCCTAATGCGAGGTGGGACTATGGCACTTGCATACCCTTCATTCGGCAACACCCGGTGTGGAGCCGCTCTTGGTGGTGGTGGGGGTGGAACAGGGAACACTATCTTGAGGCGGCCGACCTAGTATATTTGCTTGAGGTTCAAGAGGAACCTCTTCAACTTGGTCATCTTTCGCGTCCACATCCCCCAATGGCACGTTTTCGAGAGGATCATTGATGTAGAGAGCCATTTTTTCACATACAATTGTTTCACATAAAAGATTAGTAACATGGAAGGAAAAGAAGACAATTCGCACACAAAACCAAATATATAGCTAAATCCATTTTTAGCTCCCCGGCAACAATGCCAAAATTTGATCTCGTCCAAGTCAGACCTCTATTCTAGGTTATGAAAGATATGATTGCAATAATAAAATCCGAACAAGGAGTAGGGATCGAATCCATAGGGATCTGAGATGGGAATTAGTAGTATATATTTAGATTGAACACGTGAAGTGTCTAGATTGCACTTCCAAAAATATGATTTTGTTTGTACTTCTAAAATTACGCTAAGGATTACAATTCTAAAGATATAAAACTAAAGCATATTATTTTTGGATGATTTTCAAAAAGATAAAAAGGCCTAGGGCTATGACCTTCACCTTGGTATTTGCCTAATGAGTTGTAAACTTTAAAGCTTGTTAAGTTAGTCGGGGTGTATTATAGCTATCAACACTCAAGTAACCACTCAATACCTCTCGATAAGAGAGTGATTTTTTCCAATTTGGCTTTTTCAAGTCCAAATGGGTATTGAACAAAACATTTGATAAAATGCTCAAGTCAGGTTTTACCATCTCTATGTTCAACCCATTAATTTCGACTATCAATCTCTTGATTTTATCCCAAATTCTTGTTAGCCAAGTTTTCCTAGACTAAGTCTCTCTTTCTCAAGTAGAGACCAAGGCAAATAAGCATGAACTAATGTTTGAAACCATTAATTCTACATTTAAAAGCAAGAACAATGCTAAATAATAAACACCCAACCATAAACAATCCATAAATCAAACACCCATTAAGTTTACACACTAGGGTTGGGTCACAACCCTAGCTAAAAATCTAGCTAAATCGGTATAGAAGAAAATAGAGAAGAAAAGATGATAAAACTTATATTGCAAGATAAAAAGATAAAAATCCAATGTTAAATCACCAAAGTAAGCTAAAGTTGACTAAAGAGGGAAGGGAAATTTTTGACATCACTTTTAATATTCAAAACTTGACCTAATTATGTGAAACTAGTCTGTTTATACAAAGCTAGAATTTTTTGACAAACATGCCCTTTCGGAGGTTCTACGACCACACAATTCCATGTGCGGTCCGCACTCTCTTCAATCTTGACAGGAGTTGATTCTAAGGCCGCACAATTATGGATTGCCCGCCGCATCTCTCATATAATACGGTCCGCACAATTCTTGGTGTGGCCGCGTAGGGCTCTTCTGCAGACTGCACATTTTTTGAGTGCGGTCGCGTAGCTGATTTCCGCGGCCGCACAATTATTGTGCGGTACGCACTTTGCATGTGGACTTTGTTAAATCTCCTTCACATTATGCGGCCGCAGATGAAAATCTGCGGTCCACACTTTAGCTTCTATGCTTGATTTTTGTCCTTGTGTTTAGATCACTACTTCATGAGTGGGGTTTCATCTTAGTAGCTCATTTTCCAATACTCCTGCAATTAAGCATATTTCATCAGTTTTGAGGAATAAAATTACACACTTTTGGACTAAAACGAAAGCTAAAAGGTGCTAATAAGTAGTCAAAATACCCACTTATCAACGGTGTCGTTCTCCAATTGGGTGGTTTGAGCCGGGAGAGTCTAAGTTATTATGCACAGTTTTGGTTCGAGATGCTTTGGAGAAAGTCAAGATGATTTAGGATCAGCTTCGTACAACCCAATCAAGACAAAAGATTTATGCCGATCGGAAGGTTCACAATGTTGCATTCATGGTTGGAGAGAGTGTCTTGCTCCGAGTTTCAACCATGAAGGGTGTGATAAGGTTCAGGAAGAATGGCAAGTTGAGCCCTAGGTATATCAGACCTTTTCAGATCCTTGAGAGAATTGGGGAGGTGGCCTACACGCTTTCCTTGCCACCTAGTTTATCTGCGGTTCATCCAGTGTTCCATGTCTCTATACTACGGAAGTATTATGGTGATTCGTCTCATGTTCTAGAATTTAGTGTAGTCCAATTGGACGAGGATTTGACTTAGATTGAGGAGCCTGTGGCTATCTTGGACCGACTGGTCCGGAAGTTGAGATAAAAGGATATTGCTTCAGTGAAGATTCAATTGAAGGTTGATCCGGTCGAGGAGGCGACCAGTGAGACCGAGCATGCCATGCATATTCAGTATCCTCATTTATTCACCACTTCAGGTATGTCCTTATTCACATTCAAGGACAAACATTTATTTTAAGAAGAGGAGAATGTAACGACTCAATTGGTCGTTCTATGTAATTTTGACCAGTTACCCCTTTTATTACTTCACACTTGTGTATTTATGATTTAATTACTTAGGGGGTCGATTAGTTTCATTCTAGGAAGCTTTCGGGTCGATTTAGACCCTTGATTCTTGATTTAGAAGTTAAATTAGAAAATATTGACCAAAATGTTGACTTTAGTGTAACGACCCCAGAACTGTGTTTTTATGGATCTGATAGCTTCGTATCATTATTTTCGATATGGGCGTATGCCTAGAATTGATTTTGGAAGTTCGTGGGTTGATTTATGTTGATTTTTTGAAATTTTGCAATTTGATGTTGGAATGTTTGACAGTAGTTTGACTTTTAGCCGTTGAGAACGGAATCTATTTTTTGGGACTTGGAATAGGCCTGTTATGGCATTTAGAACTTGTCTTCAACATTTGGTGTCATATGGAGGTGATTGATAAGATTCGGACGACTAGATGTAATTCTAGAAGTTCTTGATTTTTTTAAAGATTTCATGTATTTTGGAGTTCAATTTGTAGTGTTAGATATTTTCATGTTTTGATCATGCGAGCGAGTTTGTATAATATAGTTAGACTTGTGTGGATATTTGGTTTGGAGGCTTGTGGGCTCGGATGAGTTTCAGACATGTTCCAGAGAGTTTTTGACTACAAATTGCAGAAGATCTAGGTCTGGTGCACTGATGTCGCATTTGTGAACACTAGTCTATCAAATGCAAAGGCGACAATAGGGGCCTAATGTCACAAATGCGACCTTCCCATCGCATTTGCGAAGGAAGAAGGATTCCAATTGCGAACATTTGTTCGCATTTGCGATAATTCAAGCTTCGCAATTGCAGCCTTTCTTGCCATTGCGATGAAGTAACAGGAGTCAGGGTTTGCAAATGTGAGACCTGGTCTGCCATTGCGAGGATTGGCAAATGCAAACCCTCTGTGGCAAATGCGACATTTGCAGCTGGTTAAAGGGTTGAGACATGGGATTTTTGAACTTATTCACTCATTGTTTTCCCTAGACTCAGTAGGAGGCGATTTGGAGATGGGAGTTTCACCTACAAACCTTGGGTAAGTGATTCTAATTAATTACTAATCATATTCCATCAATATATCTAAGGTTTTAATATCAAAATCATGTGAATCAAAGTGACAATTTATGAAACTTTGTCAAGTTTTTGAAAATAAGAATTTGAGTTTTGAGAGTCGATTTGGACTTGGATTTTGAAACTAATAACATATATGAATTCATGGGGCCATGGGTAGACTAAATCTATCACTGGACCCGGGTTTTGACCGGGCAAGCCCCGGGTTGACGTTTGTTGACTTTTTAGGAAAAGTGTAAAGATCTTAACTTTATCTTTTGCAATTGAAATCTCTAGCACTGTTTGATGATATTGACTCGATTTTTGTTAGATTTGAGCCGTGTGGAGGCGGATTTTAAGGGAAAAGCTATTTTCGAGTATTGAATTGGCCTAATTGAGGTGTCTTACCTAATTTTGTCTGGGGAACTACTCCTTATGATTGATATTGTTTGATTCAATGGTGCTAAGTGAAATCCGTGTATGCAAGGCGACGAGTGGGTACACGGGTTGAATATGGTATTTGACCGGTTTAGGCTACTTAGACTATTTTCATGCTTTAATTGAAATGCCATATCATGTTCTTAATTCTCATAGTCAATTTATTCTTAATTTTGTTAGATTAACCTTACATACTTTATTTGACTTGTTTAGTACTTGTTCTACATCCTACTTGCTAAATTGCTCACATGCTTTCGTTGAACTAGTTGCCTCTTTTATTGTTACAGGCTATCTCTTCATTGTTAATTATCATTATTTGAAGTCATTGTTCATGTTACCTCTTTACTTATTGATTTTTGTTACTTGAGATAATTTTTCATGTTATCACCTAATTATTGATTTCCATTATTAGAAACTCATTGTTATTGTTATCTCTATTATTGTGAGTTAGTCTTATCTAATATTGTGGTTATGCATTATTTCTCCCATTGTTGAGTTATTTGGTGTTGAAGTAGTGAAAGTCATTAATACGTTAAGGTGGTGTTGGTTGTTGTTGAAACATTTATCTTATTGAGCATTTTTCATTCGTTATTGCTTTGGATATTCTTGTATATGTTATGGTGGATCCATGGGCTACTGTTGTGGAAATATTGATATTATTGTTGTTGGCAAGTTATGATATAAGAGCACTTGTGGTGTGAATTATTATTGTGATATGATATTGACATGCATACAGCGGTATAAGTTTTGGGGTTGATATGCATGCAGTGGTATAATATGGGACTTATGTGAATGATGTTTGTAGGGGAACTACGTGAAGCCACGTGGCGTAATAAGGCTTGCTAACGTGCGTGTAGTTATTTTGGGAAAACTATTTTTAAAACCTATTTCAAACGTAAGGCTCACACGGCGGCCTAAGGAAAGATTGTGATTGAAATTGAGAAATGTGAATACGAGGCGTACCTCCGTTGTGATTTTTGATTATACGAGGCAGTACCTCGGTTCTGATTTTATTATACACGATGAGGTACCTCGATATGATTCTTGTTGTTCATCTCATGTTGCAAAGTGTTTTAGTGGGGAATATATCTTGTTGTTTCATTCTTTATTGTTCTATTAGTTGTTGTCCGTACATGATCATTGTAGCCTATTTTGTTGCTTCTTTTATTCCATTTCCATTATTTATTTATTTTACTAGTTCATGCTATTATCTTGTTTCGTATCAGTTACTTCTTCATTTTCCATTACAAATCTGCATTAAATTTTCATATTGCCTATTGTATATACTAGCAGGTGTCTTGACCTGGCCTCATCACTACTCTACTTAGGTTAGGCTCGATACTTACTGGGTACCATTATGGTGTACTCATGCTACACTTCTGCACATTTGTTTTGTACAAATCCAGGTACGTCTGCCCTTGTCAGACGCTATTGTTGCTTCTTCAGAGACTTCAAGGTATACCTGCTCCACGTCCGTAGGGCTCAGAGTCACCTTCCTTTTATTCTGTTTACTATTGTAGTTCTTTCAGACAGTGATGTAGTAGCTATCCTAGTTTTTACTTTATAGAGATTATGACTCACTTCCATCGGTTTTGGGGTATGCAAGTGAGATTCTGTTTTTGGAAGGTTTTTTTCAATTAATAAGTTATTTTTAGTAACTTGTTAATTATATCTATTCAGTTATTATTAATTTCTAGGCTTACCTAGTTGTAGAGACTAAGTTCCATCACGACATCCTACGGAGGGGAAATTGGGGTCGTGAAAAAAATGGTGATATCATAGTGTTTTAACAGCCCTAACCACCTCCGCTGCTTCAAGTGGAGATCCTTTTGCTTAATAAAGTATTGTAGACTCCGGCGATCTGTGAATACCTCACACGACACGTCGTAGAGGTAATGCCTCCAAATCTCAATGCAGGAACAATCACTACCAACTCTAAGTCATAAAGAAGGTAAATCTTCTCGTGAACCATCAACTGCCGAGACGCATACACAATTACCCTACCATCCTTCACGAATACTACACCAATCCCAATACGGGATGCATCACAATACACAATATAGGATCCCGAACTAGTGTGTAATATCAATAACATAACTGTAGTCAAGGCAGTCCAGAGCTTCTGGAAGCTTAACTCACACTCATAAGACCACCTGAATGGGGCACCCTTCTGGGTCAATCTAGTCAACAGGGCTGCGAAGGATGAAAATCCCTACAAGAACAAATGATAATAATCCGCTAAACCTAGGAAGCTCTGAATCTCTATGGATGAAGTAGGTCTAGGGTGGTTCTGAACTGCCTCAATCTTCTTGGAATCCACTTTAATGCCCTAGGCATATACAACATGTCCCGAAAAGGCAACCGAGTCCAACCAAAACTCAAACTTTTAAAACATGGCATACAACTGTCTATCTTTCTGGGTCTGAAGTACCACCCGAAGATGGTGCTCATGCTCCTCTCGACTGCGGGAGTAGATCAAAATATCATCAATGAAGACAATCACAAAAGAATTAAAATAGGGCTTAAATACCCGATTCATCAAATCCATAAATGCTGCTAGGGAATTTTTCAAGCCAAATGACATCACTAGGAATTCATAATGCTCATAGCGAGTCCAGAAAGCTATCTTAGGGACATCTGATGCCCTAATCTTCAACTGATGGTAGCAAGATCTCAAATCTATGTTCGAAAACACTTTGTCACCATGAAGCTAAACAAATAAGCCAACAATCCTCGCCAATGGATACTTGTTCTTGATGGTGACTTTGTTCAACTACCGATAATCTATATATATACTCATTGAGCAATCCTTCTTCTTCACAAACAACACTAGTGCACCCCAGTGGATACAATATGTCTAATGAATTCCTTATCAAGCAAATCTTGCAACTACTCTTTCAGTTCCTTCAACTCAGGTGGGACCATATGGTATGGTGGAATAGAAATGGGCTGAGTTCCCGAAGCCAGGCCAATACAAAAATCAATATCTCTGTCGGGTGGCATCCCCGACACATCTGCAGGAAACACCTCTGGAAACTCATGCACAATTAGTACTGAATCCATGGAAGGATTTTTCGCACAAGAATCACGAGAATAGGCCAATAAGCTTGACATCCCTTTCGACCATATGGTGAGCCTTCACATAAGAAATAACTTTGCTAGTAGAATGGTTAGGAGCCCCCCCCCCCTCCACTCTAATCGGGGAAACCCGGCATGGATAAGGTCATTGTCTTTGCGTGATGGTCCAATATAGCATGATAGGGTGACATCCAATATATTCCAAAAATAACATCAAAGTCCATCATATAAAGAAGTATTTACACTAATCTCAAGGCTCCCGATTGAAACCACACACGAGCGATAAACAAAATCAACAACAATAGAATCTCCCATTGGCGTGGACACATATACAAGAAAACTCAAAGAATCACGATGCACAATCAGATATGAAGCAAAATAGGATGACACGTAGGAATAAGTAAAGCCTAAATCAAATAGAACTGAGCATCTCTATGGAAAACTAGAACAATATCTGTGATGATAGCATCAGATGACTCGGCCTAAAGTCTAGGTAAAAATGCATAAAAATAGGGCTCGACCCCACCACTTTGACCTCACCGCCTCGGGCAACCCCTAGATGGATGGTGACCACCTTTAATGGCCTGACCACCACCTCTAACAACCTGACCCCCGCCTCTAGCTGGTTGTGCGGGAGGTAGAGCAACCAATGCTGGAATAATGGCATAAGAACCCTACTAAGGTCTGATGCTTATCAATCTAGGGAAATACCTCATAATGTGACCCACGCCCCCACACTCAAAGCACTCCCTCGACTGATGAGGCTGTTGAAGCTGAGACTGACCCAGACGACTTGGATATCCGCTATAGTAACACTGGAGCGGTGATTCACTGATAAGAGCTAAAGGTGCACTGAATGTTGGCTTCTCAGGACAAGACCCATAAGAACCATGACCACCCAAAGTACCGTGGGCTACCTGAAGAGATGACTGAATCAACCTAGGAGGATGGCCTATACAAAAAGAAACTCTTCCTTCAGATGAGGCACTACTCAAGCCACAGAAATGATGGGGCCTCTTCTCAGATGTCGACCCTCTATCCTGACCACGAACAATGTCGATCCGTCTAGCAATCTCTACGACCTTGTGGAAAGAAATAGTATCCCCTGTCTCCTTGGCCATCTGAAGCCTGATACCGAAGGTTAGACCACTAATAAACCTCCTCACCCTCTCTCTATCTCTGGGAGTCAACATACATACATGACGGCCAAGGTCCACAAATGTGGTCTCATATTAGGTGACGGTCATGCCACCCTACTAAAGGCACTTAAACTGCCTACGGTACTACTCTCTCAGAGTGAAAGGAATAAACTTCTCCAGAAATAGTTTCAAAAATGGATCCCAAGTAAGGCAAGGTGAACTAGCTAGTCTGCTCAACTCAAAATCCTGCCACCACCACTTGGCAGAATCGGTCATCTAGAACACTACAAAGTCGACCTAATTGGTCTCAACTATACCCATGTTGTGCAACACCTCGTGGAAACTGTCCAAGTAATCCTATGGGTCCTTAGAGGGTGCACGTCTATAATAAAGACCTTGGTGAACTTATCCAACCACATTAATCCTCAGATGTCATCACAGGCCTCTCAACGGGTTTTGTAGCAACTACGGGCTAAGATATCCTAACTGCTAGAGCTGCTAGAGTCTGATATAGGGGAGCCATCTACTTCGGAGTGTGGGTGGCAGGGGTCTGTGCTCCTCTCCCAACTGGAGAGATGGCTGGAGCCATAGGAAATACTCTAGTATCAGCCACACTCTCTATGACTCCAATTAAGCGGACTAGAGCATCCTGAAGTACGAGAGTAGCAATGAATACCTCTAGGACCCTTGCGGGTCCGACTGGTGCGGTCTAAATTGGGACCATCTCCTCATGGTCAGTCTGAGGCTCCACCATGTGTGCTACTACTGCTCTTGCTCTAGGCTGAGCTCTGCCTTAGCCTCGGACCTTACCCCTACCCTTAGTAGTGGCTACAATAGGGGCTCTGGCTCTTGCCCGATTGTAGACGTTGTGCGAGTTCTCACCATCTACGAGAGAACAAGAATATAATGGTTCAAACATCAATATTGGAAATAAACCGCACGATAGAGAAAGAAAGAAGTGAAATTATTCTAAAGCCTCATATCCTCTGAAAGATAAGTACATATGTCTCCGTATCGATCCTCCAGACACTACTAAGCTAGATCATGACTCGTGATACCTAGGCAACCTAGTGCTCTGATACCAACTTGTTAGGACCTAGAATTCTCACCCTCGGGACCGTGATGGAGCCTAACATTTTACTTTCTAGGCAAGCTAAGGTTAGCTATATTTATTAAACATTTTTAACAATTCAAATCAAATGATAAGAATAAAACAAAATAGTCTGAAATAAAGTGATAAGCTAGTAAACGATGTAGTCTAAATACAAACTGGTGTCACGAATACATGAACACCTAGAGTACTAAAGATAATTGTCTTAATAAAGCATAAATTTCCGAATCAAATAAACAACTAAGATGACATAGAAAGGGACTTTAGGGCTGTAGACGTCATGCAACTATACCTCAAGTCTCCACTGAAAGCTAGATCCGGGCAATCGCACTAAGTAGTGTTGGGACCCACTCTGATATTTGCAAAAGAAGTGCAGAATGTAGTATGAGTATAACAGACCCCATGTACTTTGTAATTGCCGAGCCTAATCTCGACGAAGTAGTGACGAGGCTAAGGGAAATCACTTATATTAACCTGTACGCAATAATAATAATAACGACAACAACAACAACAACAACAACAACAACAACAACAACAATAATAATAATAATAATAATAATAATAATAATAATAATAATACTAATAATAATAATAATAATAATAATAATAATAATAATAATAATAATAATAATAATAACAATAATAATAAAAGTAAAATAGGAAATGGAAATACAATAGTTAACTCATAAAAACGAACTTGAAATCCAACTTCCATATAGCCTAGAATAACAAATCTCATAAACTCATCTCAATATACCGAGACAAATCAAACAATCACAAACAAATACCACATATATATCTATTGCAACGCGCAACTCGATCCCACCATATCATCCTCTATCAATATCTTAATCCGTCCTTATTCTACCATATCGATTCGTTACCTTTCAATTTCTGTTGCGTCGTGTAACCCACTCCCCAAACAATTTCAATCAACAATAACAATTCAACAACGAAGATTTACAAGAATTTTTGCATCAAGAGAGTAAATGTACGAAGCAATGAAGAATCACATAATAATCAAACAATCTCTAACAACTCGAACGTCTCAATTTTACCAACTCGTCGGTATTTATCAATTAAACAACTCATACAAGTAAAACCGCGGTAAAGAAGACAACAAATATTACAAAACTATAAGGCAAGTAAGACAAATGACAATTCAGATATGCAAGTAAAGCAAGTAGAAAATAAACATGGAGTCATGGAAGGGACGGACAATTCAGTACAAGAATAGCTAAATGACAAGTAACAACTATAGCAGAGAAGTCAATAAAATATGAAGCAATTAAGGCATGAAACAATATATATCATGCAATAACGAAGACATGGAAGCAAGTATCATGACGAAATATATACAATTGTCACCTCGCATATACGATGTTTCACACAAAATTCACATAACACGTAGTTCAAGGTTCCCTAATTCCCTCAAATCAATGTTACGCCCAGCACTTACCTCACTTTGTAACTCAAGAAACCAGTCAACCACGCCGTTGCCTTTTGAACAAGCCTCCAAATCTAGAAAATTATCAACCACATGATTTAAAGTAAGTTTTAGAAACTACCAATTAATGAAAGAGGTTCAATTTTGATCATTTTTGAAAAAGTCAACTCCGGGCGCGCTTGGACAAAACCCGATTACCCATTCACCCCCCCTGAGCGTGGTTATGTGATTTTCTGAAATTTGATCTCAGTTTGAGGTCTAAATTTCAATTTCACAAAAATCCCCATCTCTACCCAAATACCTAATTTCTACCATGGAAATCCTATATTTGATATTGAAATCTCATAAAACGTAATGGGTAATTGAAACGAAATGGATTAGAGTCACCTACTAATGAATTTGAGAAAAAACAAGTCTCTTGGAAAATTGCCTCTATAGTGTTTAAGGTTGACAAAATGGTGTAAAATGAGCTAAGTCCCCTTTCTTCCCTCTTTAATCCAGCTGCAGATGTCGCAATTGCGATGTCTTGTTCCCAATTGCGAACATCGCAAATGCGAGACAGGGGTCGCAAATATGAACCCTATCACAGAAGAACATGAGTTGCATATGCGACATTTAGATCGCTAATGCGAACATACCACCATCGTAGATGTGACTTGAAGCTTCACAATTGCCAAGATGACTCCAATGGTGAATGATCGCAAATGTGATGATTTCCTCCGCAAAAGCAGAATGCCACAATTCGTAAAAGCGAAAAAATTCTCGCAAATGCGAGATTCACCCAGCATAGTCAATGCTCACAAATGAGAACAATTCTTCGCAAAAGTGAGGTTCGCAATTGCGAGATCTGCAACAGATCACCAGAACTTGTATTGCATCAGCAGTCCTAACACTAGCCAAACTCATCTAAAACACGTCTATAACTCACCCGAGCCCCTCGTTCTCCAAATCAAACATGCACACAAGTGTAATAACATCAACTTGCTCGCGCAATCAAATCACCAAAATAACATCCAATTCTACAAATCAACCCTCAAAATGTTTCAAAGTAAACTCAAGAACAACTAGAATCACATCCAAGCGTCTAAATCATGTCAAATAAATTCTGAATTACACAAAATTATGCAAACAAGTTTCAAATACAGATTCAGGTCTATTTCAAGTTTCAACATCAAAATCTGAACCCGTTAGCTATGAAGTCACTTTACGGTCAAACTTAGAAAATTTCCAAACTTACAAAATACTAGTTTTCGGCAAAATAAGATAATTTCACAAATCACGATATAGACTTACCAAAATCGTCAAAATACCGATCCGAGGTCGTTTTCACAAAATATTGACCGTGGTCAACTCAGGTTGTTTTTAAAGCTAAAGATCATTGATTCTCAAATTTTCACATAAACTATTTTCAAAAAATGACACGGACCACGTACATAAACCATGAAACATTAAACGAAGCCAACGGAGGTCTCAGGATACGGAAGTAAGGGCTAATATTCAAAATGACCTATCGTGTCATCATATTGGTTGTCGCCAATCTTCTACTTCAGCCTAAAAAATGGCAAAAACATGCTCAACTTTGGTTTCTTCTTCTTCAAAATCATTTATTGAGTGAACCACCCATAATTGGCAAATGGCAAATTGTGTTTTATCAGGAAAAGCTAATGAAGAATCTAAGGCTGCTAATGCATCAACTCTCTTATTTTCCTTTCTTGGAACATGTTGAATAGTTACCTCTTATAAACAACATACCAATCTTTGAGCATATTTGTGATGGGACCAACTCTTGCTATTTGACCTCATAGCTACCCAAAACTTGATTGATCACCAGCCTGGAGTCTCCAAAAACATGTAGATGCAATGGTTTCATATCCACTGCCATTTCATGCCCAAGTATGAACGCTTGATATTCAATAACATTATTGGAGCAACATTGTGTCAAAGTGAAAGGTTGAATTTCGTTGACCATTGCATCATCATCAGGAAATTCATCAAACAACTCCCAATCATCTAGAATTAGTTGGTCGCCTAGGAAGTCTGCTAATGCTTGTTCTTTTACCGCCTTTTGAGGAACATATACAATTTGAAATTGCTGAAATTGAAGATACCACCTCGCTAATCGATCACTTAGGACATGCTTAGACATGATAAACTCTATAGGATTCTCTTTAAGAGGAGTCGCCAAATCTGAGATTCGAAGTAATGCTTCAGCTTTTGAGTTGAGAATACAAGTTCCAAACATAACTTCTTTATAAGAGAATACATTAGCTCAGTTGGCGTCATCTTCCTACTCAATTAATAAAGTGCATTTTATTTGTCTTCATCGTTTCCTTGAGCCAAAAGGTCTCCTACCGACCTTTCCTATGGTAAAATAAATAGTACTAAAGGTTTTCCAGGTATGGGGGTCTCCAGTAGTGGAGGATTCATAAGATAGGACTTAATGATTTCAAAATCATTTCTACATACTTGATCCAATTCGAAAGGAACACCCTTTTTACTAAGGCAACTAGATGGTTGAGATCTTGCAGCTAGATTCGAAATAAATCTTCTAAGGTACACAAACTTACCTTGTAGGCTTTTTAATTCTGAAAATCTCTAAGCTCATGAATTTTTAAGATAGAATCTATCTTAGCTTGATCAATTTCGATCCCTCTATGTCTAATAATAAAACCAAGAAACTTTATAGAGGTAACCCCAAAGGAACACTTCAATGGATTCATTTTGAGTTAGAATCTCCGAAGTCGTTCGAATACCATCCTCAAATCTTGTAAGTGATCATATCTCATCCTTGACTTACCACTAAGTCATCAAAGTAACACTCTATATTTTTATGAAGCATGTCATCAAAATTGTTTTGCATAGCACGTTAATATGTAGCTCCATCAATTTTTAAACCTAAAGGCATTACCTCGTAGCAACATATACCTTTAGGAGTGCGAAATACGGTAAGTTTTTTATCCTTTGGTGTCATGAGAATTTGTTTATACCTAGATGAACAATCCATGAAAGACATGGCCTCATACCCAGTCGTAGCATCAATCATGAGCTCTGGGATGGAAAGAGGAAATTCATCCTTAGGACAAGTGTTATTAAGGTCCCTAAAGTTAACACAAACTCGGATTTGGCCATTCTTTTTTCTTATAGGGATGATGCTCAAAATAGGATACTTAAATTTATGAACGAAACCAGCCTCAATAAGCTTGTTAACTTTGATTTCCATCAAGGGAACCAGTTCAGGTTAGAAGCGACGTTGTGTTTGCTTCGCGGGACAAGACCTTCATTTGAAAACAACATGATGAATGGCCACTTTGGGTCTAAACCTGACATCTCTTTGTAACTACAAGCAAATACATCTTTTAACACCTTAAGTAGATTAATATATGTGGTCTCTTCCTAACAGTTAGAGAGGCACTTACATATGTAGGCCTTGGAACTTTAACAACTCGGAGATTGACTTCTTTTAGTGCGTCAACAATTGTCTTTACACCTTCTTCAAGCTCACGTGGTGCATTTTTAGCGTCTTCATCGTCTTGGGGATCACCATCATTGGAAGATGCATGATGACATACATTAATATCAAACCACTTTTCCTCAACTTTCGTATGGGATGAAGCATTTTGTTTGCCATGGATTGTGATATGATATGATGATCCCACACTTTCTTCATCTTTCTCACATTCTTTAGTATGGATTATAGTATGAGAATTTTCTTTGAGGACATTTCCGCATAAAACTACAAGTTTTGTATCTTTCCTCGTTCTAGAAGGAAAGAAACTCGAGCAATTATAGGTGCTTCGATCCTTCAATTACTTCCATGACGGTTGTGTTCCTTCTTCAATGGACCCAACCTATCAAAGACTAAGATACTGGTTTTGTAACTTGATCAAACATAGAAGGATTCTCATTAAATGTTGTAGACTATTCTTGAGTAGTAATGTAGTTATAACTTGCTCTTTTTATGGATTTACGAATTGACGTGGGTTTTTCGTAACCCAAACTTTTACATGATTGTTTCAGGGGATACCCTTTTTCCATCATCACCTTTTGAGTAGGTTTAGAAGATTTAGGTGGGAGCTTTCCTAATTTGGATGGTTCATTGGGATCATATCTAGATTTTTCCAACAACTTATAGGTATTTGGGTAAAAGCCCTCATTTGTGCGCTTTACAGGAAGTGCTACATTTAGAAGCGAATTGTGGTTTGATGATTTGACAAAGCCTTTAAGAAAATTTGTAGATGACTTAATTGCATCGATTCCCTGATAGAAATGACCATTTGTCCTAACTGATTACCTTGCAGTTCAGAAGATGGATCTTCAACTTTCCTTGCTTTTGGTACATAGTAAAGAACATGAATCACTTTCTTATTGGAAGATTCCTCATTTTGTCTTGTTCCTATCACAAAGCACTTGATCTTTTCAATCATATTCTTTGCCTTACCAGTTATAACATCAACAATATTTGTAACATTTTTGGTCAACATCACATCATCAACCTTAACCTCTTTTGACACATAATTCTTTAAGTAGAATTTTGCATCGGCAAAGTATGCTTTTGTCTCGATGAAAGGTTTATCATCAACAACTATATTCATTTTGACACCATCTTCACAGTACTTCAAGCATTGATGGTAGGTGGAAGAAATCACTTAATTGTCGTGTATCCAAGGCCTTCATAACAAGATATTATATGAGGTCTTTGCGTTGATCATGGTCATCCATGCGCTCGAACGCGTATCACCCCCAATTTGTTAGCCCTTATTGCTCTTTGGCCACCTTGATTTAATCCTTGAATTATCAAATGACTTTCACATAATTCGTCCATTGGTATGCCAAGCTCTTTGACAATACGAATTGGGAGAATATTGACGCTAGATCCATCATCAATCAAAATTCTACTTACTCTATGTTCACGCATAAAGCTAGCCATAAACAGGGACAAATATGATGTGTTTCAACTAACCAAATATCATCATTAGTGAATGTGAATTTTCCATCACAAATGTTTGCTTTTTCAGTGAGATGCTCAATGAATTTTTTAGACAAGGGAGGTGGCAGTAATGACATATCTTCCTTCTTTTTCTCTTCTTCATCTACCTTACAACATGAGGCCTTGATATCTTCACAGGAAACTTGCGAATGAAAACAACTTGTTAGGAATTCTACCAACGCCACTGGTCTACGTAGCCAATGATAGTGATTCTCCTTCATTTTTTCCATAAGATTCTTCTTTACCATTTGCTTCTCGGGTTGTTTCACCACTTTACCCCTAATCAAGATTGTTGGACTCCTTTCTTGAATTTGTCTTGCACCCTCTCTGCTAAGTCACTAAAATCCAACCTTCATAATCAGTTTCACCATCACTTGATACACATTCCTCTTGAGATCTTTCCTCCACTATTACTTTATTCACTATAGGGGTAGAGAGTAAAGAGAACTCCCTATGTGGTCTCAGTCTGCATCGGGTCCTCAACATGTATGGTGTCCTCATCATGCATGGGGTCCTCAACACCATCCGTCTCCTCTAACTGAATCTCTACATCCTCTAACTAGGGGACTACGGGGTTGCTAAGCATATATATCAGCTCCTAAGCAGTGTGTGTAGTTGCAGTCGGCTTCTTAGACTGGCTAACTGCTGCCTCTGATGTCTCGGGCACTACTGCATGTGCTGCTGGGACTTTCTGCTCCATGAGAAGGTCCAGTGGAAGATCTCCAACAGAAGAAATCTTGTGCTCAACTTGTCCACCGACTCCTTAGATGTCGGAGTCTTCCACATCTTCTTCACCTGTTTCCCCAAATCCTTGATGATTTTCCCATGTGTATCAAGAGTCTCCAGGATCTTCTTCTAGTTGTCCAGAATTTTCTTCCATGAGTCCTTCACTGATGGAGGTACCTGAAGCTTTGTTAGGGCTAATGATTGTGGTTCCACAACATTGGATATGGCAATAAACTTTATGGTAGTTTCCTGCATCTAGTTGTTGAGATTGGACAGTGTTTGGGGAACCCGTAGTGTAGTCTGAGGGTAGGTAGAAGATGTAGGCACTGAAAGTGGCATTGAGGCAGATGGTCCGGCGGATGGAGGAGGCATGTCAGCTGCTCCGGTAGAAGTACCGATTGTTGTGGAGGGCTCGGCAACTGACCTAGTGGCCACTACCCTTGGCTTTTCAGACTAGCTAGTGGAAGTAATGGCTTTACACTTGAACTTAGGGTTGTCCGCTCCTTGGAGGTGGTACCATGAGAAAGGCTTCTTAGCCTTCACCTCAACATCAAAATGTCTCGACTCTACCCCTTGATCTTGGAAATACTCTGTGAGGAAGTTGGGGTAGGGATATGATCTTTCTTCTATCTGGACCGCATTTGAGATGTTGAAGGACATCAAGGCTCCCACATTTATAGGATATACGGCCATGATGGAAACCACTAATACTACCCGGGGAAGTGGAAGGATGTTTTCATGTTGGCACGAATCCAGACGGCTGCACATGAATGTTTGACACCTTTTTTCTTCAAAGTTAAGGGTGGCTCTGACTATCTGAACTCCTGTTGTGAGCCATGCAGGTGTTGTCAGCGGAATTTCTAGTATCTCATCTAGACATGGGCGAACTGCATCACCCATAGCTAGATTCTCCAGGTATTGCACTGCTTCCACCTCCTCAAATCCTACATATTTGTTCAGTGCGTGTCCATCAAAATGGATTTTCAAGTTCTCGACCTTCGTCACCTTGGTACCCTTTTTGATGTGGGCAATATTGGCACAGAATTCTTTGATGAGGTATTCATTGGCATCTTGCATACGACTGGTGAACCATTTCAATCTTTTTCTCTCCACAAACTGCTTAAGGACGTTCGGGTTGTGCTTGCTTAGGTATTTTGTCAAGAATTTTTTCTCAAAAGTGAGCGACCTTTGGGACCACCATTCTCTAAACATGGAATATGTCTTCTCACTAAAACCTGTCAGCCCACACCTCTGGCTTCCTTGATCTTGCAAAGCCTCCAATAGTTGGGTCCCCCCATCTCCCATTGTCCGGGACCTCATCATCATCATCCTAATTTATTGGGGCAGATGTAGAAGGTGTTGTAGTAGGTGGGGATGAGGGTTCAGATGCTTAACTAACCCCTTCCGAACCTTCAGATGGAATAGAGGAGGAGGTTGGTTCATTGACTAAGTGGAGTCTACCGGGGAATTATTGTGATTGCGCCCCCAGTTGTGCTTGTACTTAATCTCCCTCATAAGTTTCCCGGGATGGGAGGTATTCACTAGTGTCTGGGGTGTCTCGAGGTGGTCTACTAAGTGTAGTCTTTTTGCTCAAGACTTTCTGGACTAACAGTGGCATGTTGTGTTTTCCTCTACCCCGACCTCTGAAGGATTTTGCCCTCCCTTTGGAAGTATCACCTCTACCACGTGAACGCACCATTGTATGTAACATACAAGTAGTGAAAGTCATTTATAATTAGTGTTAATCATGTGTTATAGAATCACAATTGAAAATGCATACACAACTTCTTAGAACTGGGCAGCGCAGACCGCACAAAAGTGAGTGCGGCCGAAGACCGCACAAAAATGAGTGCGGCCGCATAATGCCCATGGCGGACCGCAAAATTTTGAGTGTAGCCATGGTGATCCTAGGTGCAGACTAGTGGTTCTCTAAAGTTACCTCAGTGCAGACCGCACAATTTTGAGTGCAACCGCAAAAACCCATTGCGGACCGCATAATTTTGAGTGCGGTCGCATAGTCATTTTGTTGCGTCTCTGAAGATTAACTGTGCGGACCGCAAAATATTGCGTGCGGCCGCAAAAACTTAGCAATCAACAGTGCCTTCAACCTAGGGTATTGCGGACCGCACAATAATGTATGCGACCGTATACCCTAGTGCGGACCGCACAAAAATATGTGTGGCCGAAAAAATTCAAATCAAGCGGCACTGACTTACGATTTTGCACAGGTGTTTCACTAATTAGTCATGATTTATGGAAATTAAACATGAAAAGCTACTAAACCCATCCC
Source organism: Nicotiana undulata (assembly GCA_005239495.1). Classification (NCBI taxonomy): domain Eukaryota; kingdom Viridiplantae; phylum Streptophyta; class Magnoliopsida; order Solanales; family Solanaceae; genus Nicotiana; species Nicotiana undulata. The sequence continues at coordinate 154,977 of ML289484.1, forward strand.
CACTAAGCATTCAAACACTACCCACATGATTCTAAGCAAGAATTAATCAACATTTGACATTTTAGGCATGGACCTAACCCTAGATAAAAAGAAAACGAAAATGAAGAAAAAGAAAAAGAAAAAGAAGAATCTAAATCATTGAAATCAACATACTAGTAGTGAAGATGTAGTAGGAATTCAACACTTGATGAATATGAGATGAGATTGAAAATAAGAGAGAATGTGCATTGTGCTTAGTCTAGCTTGAGAGATTAGAGTGTGTAAAGTGTGAAAAGTCTCGGAAAGTCCTATTTATACTTTGACAAGGTTGGCCCACTGACTTACTTGAGTGCGACCGCACAATTTTGGTACAGGCTGCACTTTTTACCTTTTTCTAACTCGTAAGCTAAATCGATGGTGCGGTCCGCTGCGGCAGCACAATTTGTGTGGTACGCGAAATTTTGATTGCGGCCGCGAATCCTTAAGGATATTTTTCAGGCCAAACTTCAGAGAGTTGGCATTTTCGATCTCCCAACTATGCGACCACACAAAGAATTGTGCGGCCGCGAGGGGCTTGTGCGGTCTGATCGGCTCCCGCCTATACCACTAAATAGTAGCAAGGAAGTGGTCGTAGCAGCTTTTACCCGAAGGGTCGGGATCGATTTCCACAGGCAACTAAGAATGTGGGAGTTGAATGTCTAAATGATCTAGTGGCGTGTCATGCTCTTAATTACACTTCTCATAAAAAGGTTGTTGTAATTGTGATTTAGACTAAATGAAACTATGAACTAGCTAACTAATATCTTTTTTGTAGATTTTCTCAGTTGATAAAGGGACTAGGGATGTGACTTCCTTCTAGGTGAGTGATTAACGGGTCTAAAATTGAGGATGACTTTGTGAAATGTGGGTGAAAGGAATAACCTCATGTAAAGTTTCTCACCCACTACCTCTCGGTAATATGGGTGACTTCACCCAATGTAGCATTCTCAAGCACAATTGGGTGTTTTTATTTATGCACATGAATTGGCTCAAGTCGGGTGTAGCTATCTCTAGCATTCACCCCCTTTATTTGGCTGTCAATCTCTTGAGTTTTCCCCAATACCTTGTTAGCTATACTACATAGACTTGGGTCTTCTTTCTCAAGAGTGACCCTAGTCATTAAGGCTTGAAATAATGTTTGCAACCACTAAATCTGAGATTTATGCACAAATTAAACTAAATACCAAACACCCATACACATAATCATCCTAAAATTAAAAACCCATTAATTACTCACACTAGGGTTGAGTCACAACCCTAGCTTAAGGGTCTAGCTACTCATATTTGAAAAAGAAACACAAGTAGAAGATGAAATTAAGTTCATAAATTTAAAATACAAGATAATAATTGAAGAACTATGGTTAAAGCTAAGCTAAAATTACTCAAAATAGTCAAAAAGCACTATTCACGTGTTCTCCAAACGGCTGATACCCTAAAAAATGAGAAAAATATATATTTATACATGACTGAAAATACTGGACAAAATTTTCCCTACAGAGAATCCGCTCCCAGCATATTTCTGAGAGCCGCGGCGAATAGGCTTCCGCTTCAGCGGAATAAAGGCCGTTGAAGCGGTCTTGGACTTTGTAGTTCTCTGAATCTTCCATTCCGCGTCCAACGGATTTTTGCAACGCTGCAACGGTGATTGGAAAGTGGTAACGGAAAAATACCACTGACTGCGAAAGCTTGAATCCCCCTTGCTGCCAACTCTCTGAAGTTTATCAACCGCGTCCAGCGGATAAATAGGCGCTTCAACGGTGGATGAAGCGCTGCAGCGGAAATATTGCGCGGACCGCATTTTGCTTAGCCCTAAAAAGCAGCTCTCTAAAGTTTGCTAGCGGGGCAGCAAAGAGAATTCTGCTGCAGCGAAGGGACAAACGCTGCAGCGGAAAAGTGGGCGCTGCAGCGTTTCAGCTGGGTTCTGGAATTTTTCAAGTTCTGCTTCTTTTCGAGGTCATTTTGGATTAATATTTACAAATCGACTCAAATCCTGCAATTCAAACAACTTGCATCAAAATGTAGGGTTAATTAAGCCAATTTTTGCCTCAAAACCTAAGAAAAATGAGAGTAAATAGTAGTACAAATCACTAGTTATAAACTCCCCCAAACTTAAGTCTTTGCTTGTCCTCAAGCAAACAAAATAACTCCCACCTCCGTAACAAGAAAATAAAAAGTATTTCAGCCATTAATATGTTATTCATCAAGCTTCAATTGGGAATAACGATTATCCTCAACACAAATGAATTATTGAAAAACTTATGCAATGATTTTCTAGCTCACTAGATCTCGTGTGACACCAAAGCTTCAAGGGTTGACTAAGGTCGTCATAGAGCTTCTCTATTTCACCTTAATCACTGTGGATCCTAGACTCTCCCTCCTCTACTTTCCTTGGGCTTACCTCACCATAAAGATTGAGCTCTCAAAATTAGATTTATCATGGGGTGCTCTCTTCGCTCTCAAATGAACGCCTCAAGTCCGGATTTAAGTACCATAAGCTTTCCCCTCATGTAAGTCACCACTAATGTAAGCTCACTCAACCTGAGATCCTATAGGGCTTTGTCGGGATGTAATGGAGGCTTCTTGGGTCAAATTTGGTCATGATGAACTTGAGTAGAAAATCTTCCCTTAAGCACTCCAATTTTTCACATTTTTGCACATTTTACTCTTGACTCTTTGAGTCACACACTTTCCTTGGGGAACTTAGAGAGACTCATAGTCACTATTTCTTTTACTTGGGCTCATTTTCCTCCCTTTTTCTTTCTTTCCCATTATCTCAACCTCTTTTTCAAGCTTTTGCTTTTCTTTTTCTTTTCCTCTCACCCTTTTTCTCTTATTTTTGGTTCATTTTGCTTTTCAACCTTTTCTTTGGCCCATTGTTTATCACCAAGCCTTTCATCACTATGCAAATCCTCGTCTCTCCCCCAAACATATGATTTTTTGCCTATTCTTCATCAAGAGTGCTCAAGGAAAGAATGGGTGCCAAGAGAGGGTCTTTAGAGTTTGGATGAAGGTTAACAATGTGGTTTCTGAACAAATCGGCTAATTCTCAAAAGGGGTTGACTAGGGATCATGTCAAGGTAGGCTAAATAGGTCTTTCAATTTTAGTAGGGAGTCAAAGAAGGCCTATGATCATTTCACAAGTCGAGCTCACTTAAGATTTCGCCTAGAAAAACACTCGGGGCAAGTTCTATACTTTTAGGCACGACACTCGGGATATGCAATTACAAACCTCACCTCACAAGCCTTAGGATTGCTAAAGAGTATCGAGTCGAGGGCCCACAACAATCTTGGTTCAAATTGAAAACTCAAATATGGCCATGAATACCACCTGACGACGGTTTCAGTCAACTCAAGACTCTAAGGGTCACAACTAGAACTAGCCTCATTTGTAATCCGTCTTTAACCATAAGGTCAAAGGTAAATCTGTTGGTGCCAAGTGAAGCTCTATTTGAATCACATTTATTCACTACTACTGAAAGGAAAAAAAAAACAAAAACCAAAAAGTAAAATGAAAAACTGACTCAATCCCTTAAGAAGGTCGTCACACCGTTTGTCGTAGGGAAGAGACACCCGGTTCGCACAATTTCCACCCCTAGAAAGAACCGTAAAACCAGGGGCTTATTGATAGCGCAAAAAAAGAAAAGAAGAAGTTTCAAATTAAAAAGAAGCTACTAAATAAAATACGAAGTTAGACTATAAATAGAAAAAACTAAAGAAGTTATAAAGTAGAAAATACGAAAAACCAAAAATGAATATTTACAATAGGGGATGAATATATACATATGATAAGGTAAGGAATATTAATATATACATACCAAAATTAAAAGTACGGAAATGTAAATAAGAAAAAGAAAAAAGGTATCAACAGTTATTACAACCCAAAATCATCGAATTATCTGAAATTACCAACTACCAAATAGAGGCCACCCCCTCCAATAAAAGCAAGCATTGTCCTCAATGCTAACTAACCAAAAAATAAATCAGGGTAGAGGGGTGAGAGAGAGTAAAAGTAAACTCCCTATGGTGCCTCAGACTGCATAGGTGAGGGATCAACTGGGGCTGATGAAAAAGGCACTGTGGCAGTGGTGGTAGCAGGGTCCTCTGTCTGCATGGATGTCTGGCCCTCGGGATCCTCGAGCTGAATCTTCATCTCATCAGTCCGCGGGATGACTCTCCTACAAACTGAGGGTGATGGAAGGTCTACCTCATCAACATGCGTGGCCTGCTTAGTGGGCTCTAACTCTCCCAATAAAGGATCAAGGGGGATGTCCCCCGCAGCTGCTACCTTTGCCACCTCCTTCACCAAATCTTTTTGAGTCTCGAACATCTTCTTTTGTACCTTCTTCGTATCATCACATGCATATTTCATATTCTTCACATACTTCCCCAAATAAGTGATCTCCGCTTGTTGCTTCTCTAGTGTCTCCATGATTTTCTTCTGGTTGTCCACCACGCTCTTCAATGTTTCCTCCATAGTAGGAGGAAATGCAATGGGTGCTGGAGCAGACTGGGCTGCAACTGTAGAAGACATGTCAGAAAGTCTAGAAGAGGCTACCAGCAACCAGTTGGTGATACCAACTAAAGTCTGGGACACTTTCAGGGCCGTCTGAGGATAGGTGGATGATGATGGCACTAAGACTGGTATGGGCATAGCAGGATCTGACGGAGGCTCTGGGACAAAAGCAGTAGTGGGCCCCTCAGAAGCAATGGAGCCTTCAGCAGCAGCGGAAGGCTCTGTGGCTGTGGAAGTACCAGGAGCTGCAGATGTGGAGGCTTTCCCTTTTTGCTTAGGGTTGTACGGTCCTTTTAAACTGTACCAAGAGAAAGCTGTCCGGGGCTTCACAAATGTGTCAAAATTCCTCCCTTCAACCTCGTTGTCTTGGAATAACATAGTCAGGAAATTGGGAAAGGGATAGGAGGCCTCATTCTTCTTCACAACCCGTTCTATCACTCTGCACATGATTTTCCCAATGTAATCGGGATGCTGTCTATAATAGCACCCACTATCACCGCCCTGGCAAGGTGCATATCACTGTCATGGAGTATTGGGTCTATCCTGCTGCAAACAAATATGGCCTATCCTTTGGCCTCAAAGCTCAATGTATTTCTCTTGCTTATGCCTCCAGCCAACCAATCCGGTGTAGTCCCTGTAATAGAAATGACTGAAGCCAACCATGGGTGAGCGAAATATTTCTGATTCACCTTCTCCATGTACCGAAACTCATATTCATCCCCGAACCGCGCATACCTATTAAAGGATTTTCCATTGTACAAAATTTTCTGATTGCGAACTTTGGTGAGTTATGTGTCCTTTTTGGTGTATGCCACATTCGTATAGAGCTCCTTCACCACGAATTCATTGGCATCAACTACTTTGAGTGTAAAGAAGTCCCACCCCTCCCTCTCTAAAAACTGCTTCTTCACATCGGGGTTGAGGGGTAGAAGATCCTTGATGATGAATGGTCTTTCTTGTATGAGAGATCTTTGGGGCCACGGGTCTCTAAACTAATGGTAGGCCGGTTCAAAAACAAACCGGCCCTACCATGTTGAGGGGTTTCTGGTCCTTTGAATACCAGCAATATGTGCTTGAGTATCTCCACCCCTTCCATCGTCAGGTCCCTCGTCTGAGCTTTCGAGGTTGATGGAAGGAGGGGCTGCTGACTGGGTTGCTGCACCTATGCCTTCTGGGGGAGTGGCTGAATGGCTAGAGGAATCATCAGAAGACTCCGAGCTAGTGGTCTCGTTGATGAGTCTCCTAGGCTTTGATAATGCAGCTGCTAGAGCTGCCCCACTCTGTCCCTCCGAAGCTTCCCGGGAGGGCAAGTACTCACTGGACTCTGATTCTGAGGGACTTGTTCTTTCTCTCTTTTGTTTCTTCCCAATTGCTTGTGTCGGGCCCAATAGGTTTTGTTGCTTTCCTTTGCCTCGACCCCTTGAAGGGTCGCCTCTTCCGGGTTGCTTTTCAGGTCCTCCCCTTGATCTCACCATTCTCCGCAAACATGGAACAAACATTGTTAATATAGTGTACCAAGTACCAAATAGAAGTTAAGAAGCAGAGGATGAAACAATATTAGCATAATCAAACCGCTGCAGTGGAATCAGGGGACTCAGACAACGCCTCTCTGAACCTATGAAACGCGGACCGCGGAAAATGAAATGTTGCAGCGTTTGGCCACCGCTGACAGCGGAAATCTGGCGCTACAACAGAAATTGGAAACTTCTGAGAGTTAAATCGCTGAACCTGTGAAACGCTGATCGCGCTTTATTGACTGCTGCAGCGTTACACATTACCGCTGTCCGCAGATTTTTAGAGCGTTGCAGGGGAACTCTCAAATGGACAATATGAGGTTTTGGACCTCCGCTGTCAGCGTAATTCTAAAACGCTACAGCGGAGGTCGTGAACACAATGCACTTAGGGCTAGGGTTCATCAAAATTTCAAAATTTTCAATAAATTGCACCTATGAAGCACCATTTTTCCCACATAGGAACCCAAGAAGTATTACTCCAACATTGTAAAACACACTAACCATTCAATTTCAAAGATTAGGGTTGCACTAACTCTATATGAAAAGGCAAACAAAAGAAAACACAATTAAACAACCTAAAACTAAGAATAAACACTCAACTAAGGAAAAGTAAAACACGAGAACATACCAGTAATTGAAGGACGATGAAGGATGAAAATGATGAAATTAAAAGCCTTAGAGGAGCAGTAAAGGAATAAATGCACAGTAACTATGTAGTGTTTGTGAGCAAAGGAGTGAAAAGGGTAAAAAGTGGGAGTCCCTTAGTATATATACTCAAGAGTGGGACCCATGGCCAACATACCAAGCGCAACAGCGGATTTTAACCGCTGGTCACGCTTTTGGTCTTTTGAATTTGCTGACATTTGACCTTCACCGCTGCAGCGGAATTTGGTCACTCCGGCAGAATGCACTCCGCGACAGCGAAATAATAAACGCTGCAGCGGAGTGGAGATTCAGAGAGCATGATTTTTGCACCATTTGGACCGCTGTCAGCGGACATTTTCCTCTATAGTGCTTGGCCACCACTGACAGCGGTTCTATGACCACTACTGCGAAAGTTTGCCACTTTGCTCATTTCAGATTTTCACCTGCACTGCATCCATCAAGTCCTACATCAACTTCACAACTGGTTAGTTCACAAAACATCTATCCTACCAAAAACAACCAAAAAGAAAGAAAAGAAAACGCTTGGGTTTCCTCCCAAGAAGCGCCTGATTTAGCGTCGAGGCACGATGAAGGTTACCATGTTCAAAGGAATTTCAGCAAAGCCACCGCACGGATATCATCAAATTTACCCAGATAATGCTTTACCTGGTGCCCATTCACATGAAAAATCTCCCCATTCTTGTTTTTGAGATCAAGAGCACCAAAGGGTGTAATCAATACCACTTCAAAAGGGCCACTCCACTTGGACTTGAGTTTTCCCGAGAAAAGACGAAGCCTAGAAATGAAAAGAAGCACCAAGTCTCCCACCTCAGACTCCCGGTCTTTGGCATATTTGTCGTGAAAGTACTTCATTTTCTCTTTGTACAAAGAAGAACTAGCATATGCATGGAATCTAAACTCATCTAGCTCATTGAGGTGGTCAACTCTAAGATTTGCAGTTATATCCCAATCCAAGTTCAACTTCTTCAATGCCCATAGTGCTTTGTGCTCCAATTCCACCAGAAGATGACAAGACTTTCTATACACCAACCGGTACGGGGACACACTGATTGGAGTCTTGAAGGCGGTCCGGTAAGCCCAAAGAGCATCATCAAGCTTCCGGGACCAATCAGTCCGATTAGCATTCACTGTCTTGGCCAAAATGTTCTTGATTTCATGATTAGACACTTCAACTTGGCCACTTGCTTGAGGATGGTACGGAGTAGACACTTTATGATTGACTCCATACTTGGATAGCAATGAATCAAAGGCCCTATTGCAAAAATGAGATCCCCCGTCACTCATGATGGCACGGGGTGTCTCAAATCTTGTGAAAATATTCTTCTTTAGAAAACGAACCACACTACGGGCCTCATTGTTGGGCAAAGCCACGACTTCAACCCATTTTGAAACATAGTCCACCGCCACAAGTATGTAGGTGTTTCCACATGAACTAACAAAGGGCCCTATAAAATCAATTCCCCAAACACCGAATATATCCACCTCAAGAATTGTAGTGAGAGGCATTTCATCTTTCTTGGATATGCCACCCATTCTTTGGCATTCATCACACCGCTTGACCAACTCACTAGCATCCTTGTACAAAGTAGGCCAAAAGAAACCACAACTTAAGACTTTTGAAGCGGTCCTTGCCCCTCCATGATGACCACCATAAAGTGAGGAGTGGCACGACTAAAGAATTGACACTTGCTCTTCTTCGGGCACACACCGCCAAATGACACCATCATTGCATATCTTGAACAAATACGGTTCATCCTAATAATAATCCATGTTATCCCGTCTAACCTTCTTCCTTTGGTTAGAAGAGAGCTCAAACGGGACAACACCGGTGACAATGTAGTTGGCGATGTCCACGAACCATGGCATATCATGCAAAGAGACGGATAGAAGTTGTTCATCCGGGAAGCTATCATTAATATCAAGACCATCACTTGGCCTCCCTTACTCTTACAAACGGGAAAGATGGTCGGCCACTTGGTTCTCACTCCCCTTTCTATCAACGATGTCCAAATCAAACTCTTGAAGATATAACACCCACCGCATAAGTCTAGCATTGGAGTCCTTTTTCATCATTAAGTACTGGAGCGCCGCATGGTCGGTGTGAACTATCACCTTGGCGCCCATAAGGTAAGGCCGAAATTTCTCCATTGAAAAGACTATATCTAACAACTCTTTTTCGGTGACGGTGTAGTTCATTTGGGCGGAGTTCATGGTCTTGCTTGCATAGTAGATGGGGTGAAAGATAGTTTTCACCCTTTGGCCTATAATCGCCCCCACTGCTACATCACTAGAATCACACAATAGCTTAAAAGGAGAGCTGCAATTCGGCACGATGATGATTGGCGTGGTAGTAAGCTTTTGCTTCAACAACTCAAATGCTCTCATACAATTTTCATAAAAGTGGAACTTGTCATCTTTTTCCAATAGCTTTCAAAGAGGATTCACCACCTTCGAAAAGTCTTTAATAAAATGTCGGTAGAACCTTGCATGCCCAAGAAAGCTACAGACTCCCTTCACCGAGGTCGGAGGAGGAAATTTGGAAATGACCTCGATCTTGGCCTTGTCTACTTCAATTCCATGCTTTGAGATTTTGTGGCCTAGAACTATCTCTTCTTCAACCATAAAGTGACATTTTTCCCAGTTGAGCACTAGGTTGGTTTCTTCACAACGTGCAAGGACTTTATCAAGATTTTTCAAGCATTCATCAAAGAGGTACCCTACCATGCTAAAATCATCCATGAATACCTCTAGAAAGTCTTCAACCAAATCAGTGAAAATTGCCATCATGCACCACTGGAATGTAGCGGGTGCATTGCAGAATCCAAAAGACATCCTGGAGAAAGAAAATATCCCATAGGGACAAGTGAAGGTTTTCTTTTCTTGGTCTTCCGGAGCTATCAATATTTGATTATAACCTGAATACCCATCCAAGAAGCAATAGAAGGCTCTCCCCGCAAGTCTGTCAAGCATTTGGTCCAAGAAAGGGAAAGGGAAGTGATCCTTGCGGGTCACTTTGTTCAATTTGGGGTAATCCATGCATACCCGCCAACCAGTGACTGTCCTTGTTGGAATAAGTTCATTCTTGTCTTTTGTACCACGGTCATGCCACCCTTTTTTGGGACACATTGGACTAGAGAAGTCCATGCACTATCAGAGATTGGGTAGACGACCCCAGCATCGAGCCACTTGATTATCTCTTTCTTGACAACCTCTTGAGTTTCCTCATTTAGCCTCCATTGGTGTTCTATGGAAGGCTTTGTTCCATCCTCAAGAATGATCTTGTGCATACAAAATGCGGGGCTTATACCCCGAATATCAGCAAGTGTCTAACCTATGGACTTCTTCCTGTTCTTTAGCACTTTGAGAGTAGAGTCTACCTGCAATTTGGTTAGGCAAGATGAAAGGATAACAGGTAAAGTACGAGAAGGACCCAGAAATTCATACCTGAGGTGTGGTGGAAGTGTCTTCAACTCCAAGGTAGGTGGCTCTTCAATTGAAGGCTTTGTCCGAGGAGTTTTCTGATTCTCCAAATCCAAGGATAACTTTCGAGGACCATATGAATAAGAACCCATGCCTTGTAGAGCATTGGTACACTCGATCACACCATCCACAACAATATCATCATGGTTCAATAAAGCTGTTTCCACGGGGTCTTCAACATTTATCATTGAGCTTGTTTCATCAATAATGACCTCGGTGACAAGGTACATGAAATAACACACCTCCGTGCTATTGGGTTGCTTCATTGACTTGCAAACGTGGATCACGACCTTTTCATCGCCCACCCGGAAGGTGAGCTCACCGGCCTCCACGTCAACTAAGGCCTTCCCAATTGCAAGGATGGGCCTTTCCAAGATGATAGGAACTTCATAATCCACCTCACAATCCAAGATAACAAAATCTGCGGGCAAAATGAACTTGTCAACTCGCACTAATACATCATCAATGATCCCTATAGGCCACTTCATAGATCGATCCCCCATTTGAAGTTGCATGGAAGTAGCCCTAGTTTGATCAATTCCCAAGGTTTTGAAGACTGAATACGACATCAAATTGATGCTAGCTCCCAAGTGGCACAATGCCTTGGCAAACTCTGCGCTACCAATTGTACAAGGAATGGTGAATGCCCCGGGGTCTTCACGTTTAGGTGCCATTGAGTGCACTATTTCACTCACTTGGTTAGTCATCTTTATAGTCTCGCATTCCATTGACATTTTCTTTGTGACCAAGTCCTTCATGAACTTGGCATACCCGGTCATTTGCTTAAGTGCTTCAATCAAAGGAACATTGATGGATAAACTCTTCATCATGTCGATGAATTTCTTGAATTAGTTCTCATTCTTTTGGTTTTCCAACCTTTGAGGATAGGGAGGAGGAGTCTTAGGAAATGGTGCCTTTGCTTTCAACACAACCAGTTCGGGCATGTCAATTATGTGTTCCCTAGACGGGTTCACGTCATTTTGCAATTCCTTCTCATGGTCATGAATATCAATTCTTGCTTCACTAGTTGTTGGTTCTTCCACTACATGTTCAACCTCAATCGGAACCTCATCATCTTGCAAGTCACCATCATCACCAACAACTCTCTTTTGCTTTGAAGAACTAGCCTCACCACCTCGTCCACTTCTTGTGGTCACCGCCATGGCATGACCAGTATTGTTGTTGTTGTTCCCACCCTTGGGGTTCACCACTGTATCACTAGGTAGTGAGCCCTTCAGGCGTGTGTTCAAGACTTGTGAGATTTGTCCCATTTGAACTTCAAGATTTCGAGTGGAGGTGTTATGGGAAGCAAGTTGAGCATCCGAATCCGTATTGCGTTCCATCATTTTTTTGAACATTTTCTCAATTCTACCCATGTAATTACTTGAGGAACCTTGGCCTTGTGATTGATACGGGGGTGGATTTCTTTGTTGTTGGTACATTGGGGGCCTTTGATAGCCCGACCCCCGATTACAAATACCACCCCAATTGCTATGGTTGCCTCCTCCTTGTTGGTTGTTGTTCTCCCAATTGCTTGAGTTGTTATTATTGTTCCAATTATTTTGCCTTTGATTGTTCCAACTTTAGTTGTTCCCTTGATTATTCCAATTTTGATTGCTTCCTTGATTGTTCCTTTGCCCTTGAAAATTGTTGGCATACATCACATCTTCATCTTGATCACCATAAGATTCTTCTTGATTATATCCACTCACTCCTTGGTCACATTGGTAATTGTTGTTTTGCATTTGATTCCCATGAGGCCTTCGCTTGTTTACCAAAAGATTTACCCCCATCACAGCGTGCATGATGAGTGGTGATTTTACCACTCATTTTAGCCTCTTCTCATTAGATTTTGTATTGTTAAATGATAATTTGAGGTCGTTGTTAGTGTATAATTGCTCAATTTTCAGGGAAATGATGCTATGAAGGTTGGTGTTGAATTGGACTGAAAGTTGGACAAAAAGCGGTGAAAATGTGCATGAAAGGCTTCAGTAATTTCGCACCTGCGGATTATAGGTCGCAAGCGCGACCTCGCGCCTGCAAGGAACTGTCGCCCCTGCGAAGCTAGCTCAGGCACACAAGACTCGCACCTGCGCTGCTTTTTACGCCCCTGCGGAACCGCAGGTGCGACCAAATGTCCGCAATTGCGAAGGAATTCAAACCAGCCTAATCTCGCACCTCCGATGAAATTCACGCACCTGCGGAACCGCAGGTGTGACCAGACATCCGCCCCTGCGGAAAAGTGACAAAACTCAGAACTCGCACCTACGAGAAATATTCCGCCCCTGCGGAATCGCACCTGCGATGAATCTTCCGCAG